>CAUYRT010005808.1:0-16398 GCA_963574885.1 Lepilemur ruficaudatus
AGGCATCTACCCAAAAGAGCACAAGACATTCTATGATAAAGACATCTGCACCCGAATGTTTATGGCAGTACAATTCACTATCGCTAGGTCATGGAAACAACCCAAGTGCCCGTCAATTCATGAGTGGATTGTTAAAATCTGGTACTTGTTCACAATGGAATATTACTCAATTTTAAGAAATGAAGTGAGTTAACACCTTTTGTATTATCCTGGATTAAGCTTGAGCCCATTATTCGAAGTGAGGTGACACAAGACCCGAAGAATGGGCCCCACTTGTACTCGCCATCAAATTGGTATTGACTGGTTAACATTATGGTGCTCAAAGGGTGGGAGCGAACACTAGGGAATTGGGGGGTGGGGGGTAAACCCACGTCTGAGCGATGTGGGGGGCACTGTGGAGTGGTGGGATATGCTTGAAAAGGAGTTGGAGAGTGGAATTAGGGGTCTCAATAGGGGAAAGGAATTCCTCAAAAACTGATTCATGAGATTAACGGTATACCTCGGTAATTCCACTGAAAATCATTTAATTGTACACTTAAAATGGAGTGTTGGTTGTACGTAGATACAGTTGGAGCACTATGTATGTACTCTGGACTACTTTGACAGAGTCGGTTTTTGAATGTAACAAGATAAATCAACTTGAGTGGTAATATATTTTGGGAAATCAGCTCACTACAAATTGTGACTGTAAACATTGCACTGTAAATGTTTTGTAGTTTTCCCCCAATAAAATTTAAAAAAAAAAGAAAGAAAGAAAGACACACCAAACTTGACTGCCTGAGTCTAGACTCTGATAATACTTGTTGTTTGGGGACCTGTATCCTGACAAGCCAGGAGAAATGAATTGAAGAGATACATAGGATGGCTCCTCCAGAGTTCTTTTAAACAGTGTGAGGCCACAAGTGATCTTACATTCTTAGGCAAAGCAATGGATTATATTTTAGTGGATTTCCTCTTCTATAAACTGAGGTGTCCCAGAAAGTTATAAAAAAGTATTTTGATCTCTAATATTTCGTAAGTTACTGGAAACAACTTCATGATATATGCCAAGATCCTCATTACCGACATGGTCATTCTCAAAGGGTGACATTGAGCTAAGAAGGTAAGCTGGAGAGGTGATGATGGTCGCACTGTGAGATGAATGATTTAAAATCCTGCTTTTTGGTTCAGGATCCTCTGAGTTGCCAGTTTTGCTAATACTACACATTACTTCACTCATGGTGCACTCCAGTATTTTCTATAGGGCTTCCTTGTGCCATAGAAGCTGGAAAGAAAGGAAAGAAAAGCATTTCCAACATTTTTTCAAAGTTAAAATCCTTGGAGCAGAAACACAAGATGTAAATGCAGAATTAAGCAATGGTGAGGTAACATTACTCTGAGAAGAGGCCATCCCTTAACAAGTAGAGCAGCAGAAACATATGTTTCTTCTGCAGATGCTGCAGTGGAGTTTCTAATACACAGTCCCACCAGCATGGCAGTTTCAAGTTAGGCAGTGATACAGTAAAACCATTTTTCCTGACTCAAAATTTTTTTAGAAGACTCAAAATTTTTTCTTCCCCATTTCATAAATTCGAAAACCTGATAATCTGTAACATTTTTCTGTGATTAAGCTAGGCTACAGTAGATTACATGTCTACAATAAGTCTCTGACAAAACAGATTATATGGCTTGAGCAAAAAAAAAAAATATTGACACATGAAAATATGAAAGCACATTTAACTTATCTTCAGAAATGTCTGGCCCCAGAGCCTCAAACAGTTTCAATTTCCTCCTCTACTTCCTTTTATATAGTAGTGACTCTTAGGCCCCATCCATATGGTGTTGCAACACAAATCCACACATCTTGTTTCATCCAAATTCTATCAAATGTCATGGGAATGTTTCACATTGGATTAACTGGAGTACCAGGCACGCACCCAAACCAAGCACCATGGCTAGGTTGTAAAATAAACTCACTGACCAGTACTGGGCCATGAGCTCACTTCTCAAGGTGAGCAGAGTTTCAGTCCCATTTGGACCATATATATGAGAGTGGAGAGGGGTAATTATCCAAAGAAATTCATTATTATCAAGAGGAAATGCTTGCCGGGCACAAAAATACAAACACAACCTTCATTCTCTTTTACACTCTCTCTCTCACACACAAACATACACATAACACATTCCATTAAGAATCTTAATTTCAGAAGTGAGAAAATTCAAATATTGCTGATGATATCTAGCAAGCTGAAGTGTCAGAGTTGTTATAAAACTTAAATCTCCAAGAATTTTTGTGTGTTTTTTTGTTTTGTTTTAATAGGAGTGGTAGCTCTCAGCTTCACAGTTTTATCTGAAATAATTTCAAAAGCTGCAATTCTAAGAAACTCATAATATCTAGAAATACTTTCTGTGGCCAGCTGATTATTATTATGGTTTATGAAATCAAATATTTCTAGGTTTAAATCTTAAATCAGACACTTATTAATATATGTCCTTAAGTAATGTAACTTCAATAAGCTATGTTTCTTTAGTTTCAAAATATTAATAGTAATAGGACTTGGAGCTATTATAAGAAATTGTAAGGTAAATTGCTTAGGAAAATGTAATTGCCTAATATATGCTAATATCTTTTGGCAGAATTATTAATTTTATATGATTGGGGAGGAAAATGAATGCATTAATTATGGAGAGACAAAAGGGAAAAATATCAGAAAATCAGAATTTCACAAAATTCTGTATTATAAAATTATTTTCTCTTTTTTGCATGATGTTCCTTATATAGTTTAGAAATATTGCTGAAGCTGTCCCTGGAAGAGAGACTGGAGTGGGTCAGACTAAAGTTAGGAGCTCTGGCACTAATCCAGGACAGTTGTAGCCCAGGACTGTGACAAATGGGATTTAGGTATGGGATTTGAAGTCCTAGGTATTTGCCTTTTCTTTAATCATGTTGATTACCATTGGCTGGTGGCCCCACATGAAGTGGTATCCTTAGTCTTAAGAAAGATTCATTCAGTCATAAATAGACTAGCTATCTGGAAATTCCCAGAATTTTATACACACAACTCATAGGGGTGTGTGTGTGTGTATATATATATATTATTATTATTATTTTAAGAAGAGGATATTTATTGGGTCCAGGGGTTGAGGAAAATGGAAGTAGCAAGACTTTTCTGACTTACTACCATTATGATATGCTTTTGTTTATTCCACAAAATAACAAGTACAACGTCTATAAAATCACATACCTAGGAAAATTTCCCCTCTTATCCTGATGGGGAGATTAGACAAATTGAGTTAGATAGTAAGGTTAAATTAAGTAAAATTGCCAATATTTGACCAATTTAGCTTATAAAACTAGCACATTTGTATTACTATTTTTTCAATATGAAATCACATGTTATTTTTCAATATGGTAGGCAACCAAAAATCAAAACCCTGTGTTTTTACTTTTGAATTCAGTGGAAAACATAGCAAATGTGCTTTCATATTTACTTAAAATGACTGATATAGACGCATAAAACTATAAACTAAAATTATGTTTTACAATTATAAAGAATTCATAACAACAGTTCTGTACTTCTCCCACAATTTCAGGTGCCTTCGGTACATCTCTAAGCATAGCTTATTGTTTAATAAATATGTACTGTATTCATAATTATAGCAACAAAAAGTTAAAATTAATTTCTTGGTCAGTTTTTCCTTTTTATAATCTTAACAATGTGTAGCCCCATGCTCATTATTTCTTATAATAAAACTACTACAGAATGCCTTAGGTAATTGACCTATAATGGTGATAATTTTCTCTTCGCCTGAGAAAATTACTTTTAATTTTAAGTTTCTTCTTAATCTTATGGGAATGATTCACCTTGTCAATTCACTTGTTTTTGATTTCCCATTTTAATTAATCTCAATTTAATTACAATTGATTGAGTTGAAATATCAAACATGAAACCACCTGCATAAAAAGAAAGAAAATTCTCATTTTCTCAATAAGGAACAACTTACACATTAGAGAAAAATATCCAGGTAACCCTTTTGCGTGTGCTTTGTATATGAGCTTCTAAGTTTATTTTCCAGAGATGATGAAAAGTAATTGACTTGTTTATAAGAACAATAAAATTATCCCTAGGGTTTAATTCATTTTACTTTTCTTTTGCTGAGAGAAAGAACCCACAGGTGATTCTGATACATGATCAAAGTTGAGAACCAGAAATTTCATATATTTATTCTCTGTCATTAACTTTCCCACTCCTCCCATTTCTTAGAATAATTACAATATATTGATAAAGTTAAGTACCTTTGAAGAAAAATATAATTGCAATTAGACATTGTTAGAAAATTAGGTTCAATCTGTTTTTCTTTTCCCAGTTGACTATCTGAATAGCTGTCATTTATCCTCATTCTATGTTCATCCATTTTTCCCTGTTGTATAAATGAGATTTAAGGAATTAGTGCCAAAAGAGTATTTTTAGGAAAAATTCATATTAAATATTTCCATGTGGGAGACATAAATCCAGGGCAATTCTTCTAGGACAGCAACTTCTCTTTATTCCCTATCCTGCCTCAATACCAATTTATCTATTTAATGTTCATTCCCAATTGTGAATAGAATATTTTAAATTTTATTATTATCATTTTTACAAGATTCCCAAATGATAAGAGTGTAAAAAATTTTCAGCAAATTACAATATATAAAAAGATTAGCATTTAATATCTGGTTAAGGCAAAAGTGTAAGTATGAATTTCCAACTACAACTGTAGTTGATTTTAACACTAGTAAGCAATGGACATTCTTAATATTCTATATTTTTCTTAATTTTTATAAAATGTGACTAATTTCAAATGGATTTTTTTTTAATTCTAAAAATGTTAAATATACCACCTGAAATGAATGGGGTTATTTGCAAATCAAGAAATATGCTAAATAGGATTTTGGTTGAACACTTATTTTCTATAATATGATAGATTTTATATTATATAAGTATAAAATAGAAGTGCAGCATAAATAAACTTTTTTCCATTTTCATGTATCTAAATGAATGCTATACATTTCATAGTGTTTCCTTTGGAAGTATATGTACTTAAACAAAAACAAAAAGAAACAAAGTCAGAATATGGCCCAACAGCTTTTGAGAGCTCTTTAATTGAATGGTTTTTAAAGGTTTTATATTAATAATACTTATTTTTTCATCATCAAACATAAAATTTGAAAGGGGATTCATTTATGGAAGCAGGCATCTATTCCAATATTGTGTGTTTAGACATATGTTTCTGGCATGGCAGACACAACAGATCAAATCCAACCCTGCTGGTACTCTTTTTTTAGTGGGAGATAAAAATTGAATAGAATTAAGTCTGCAAAATGTTCAGCAATAGGAGATTATTTAAAAATTAACTATAAGACAGAATGTAGAAAAATCAAATGGTGGTTGCCAGGGGCTGAGGAGAGAAGGAAATTGGGAGTTGTCCTTAATGGGTATAGGGTTTTAGTTTTTACAAGATGAAGAGAGTTCTGGAGATGGGTTTCATACCAACATGAATTTATCTAACAATACTGAACTATAAACTTAAAAAATGATTAAGGTGGTAAATTTTATATTACATATATTTTATTAAATTCAAAAATTATAAAAATTATTATAGTATATCTATAAAGTAGGCCTGTATTTAAAATATAAAATATAACAAGGCAAAGATATTATAATCCAAGTGGCATCACAAATGGAACTACCTGACAATATAAGTCTTTAATGCTGGTTTATAAACTTGAAAGAAAGAAAAAAAGAAAATTTACTAAAAATCAGGCATGTAATTTAATTTTAAGGCTTGCAGAGTTGCACAAGGAAATGTAAGCCAAGCCTCAACATGACTTCTATGCTATAATCAGAGGCCTTCTAAAGGTGACTAGGACCCTCAGATATTAAGTAGGGATGTTTGGAAAGATTCATTGAAAACCCATAATCCTCATGTTCTCCTAAAACATTACTAGTTAACAAAATCCAAACCTTCCTCTTCTTAAAAAAGAACAACAGCCTCTCATTGTCTGGAGACATTGGAAAAACTAACCTGTGGCAGATGATTCCCAAGTTGATGCTTATCTTCCTCCAATCCTGCCCATATGTCTCTTAATACCTCCAGACCAATGACTAGAGTGAAATTACTCCCTGAAGTGTTGTAAGGCCTGGCTAAGGTGTATTAGCAGGAATACAAGAAATGTGTATGGGACTACCTGTTTAGAATTTTTAATTAAAAAAAAAATTTTAATTATTATGGGAGGGGCCATGATTTATCTATCTTAAAATGAAAACTTAATAAATGTGTTTGTGTTTTTTGCTTGGCCTTTGCTGACACCATGTAAGTGCTTACCAAAAACCTGATGTATTTGTATGTTGTCTTGCTTAACATCACTTGAGGCCAAATAATGCATTTTACAGAAGAAGGTAGCAATAAACATATGATGATGGGATCTTTTGTTCCAACCATATACTGTATCTCTCAGAAGCTGTCAGCCTCATAGGATGATAGAATGGTCTATTAAAGGAGTGGGAGCTAAATATTAAAAACATGTGATCTCATGGAAACAGAGAGTAGAATGATGGTTACCAGAGGCTGGGAAGGGTAGCGAGGAGAGGGAGATAAGATGGGGATGGTTAATGGATGCAAAAATATAGTTAGATAGATAGAATGAACAATATTTGATACTATAACAAAGTGACCATAGTCAACAATAAGTTAGGGTATACTTTAAAATAACCAGAAGAGTGGATTGGAATATTCCTAACGCAAAGAAATGATAAATGCCTGAGGTGATGGATACTCCAATTATCCTGGTTTGATTAATTCACATTGCCATACTAATTGAAAAGAAAAAGGTTCAGCTGAGATGCCAGCTCAGAGAAGGTACACTGCAGTGTTTGGGTGCCAGTGCCAGTCTTTGCAACACAATATAGACTGTAAAAAATGAGTAGTTAGCATACACAGTTTGAAATTCCCAGAGGTGAACGTAGGATTGGCCGATTTCAGTTTTAGTTTCCTCATGCCAGTAGATTTGATTCAAAGAAAAGAATTACTATACTGGAAGAGAAAATTAATCATCATTATTTTGAAAAGCTAAGACTATTAATTTCCCTAGCGATAATTCTATAGAATCAAAGCAGGCCAGTATGTCTAGATCTCAGGGAATTAACTGATTTGTTTCTGATGTTAAGATCAAATAAATAATTATAGCATCGACAATTGACAAGGACAAGGCGACCATGCCTGGTTTATTTGACCAGACAGAAAACTCAGGAGGGCTGCTATGTTGGCCAAGTTTGTGAAATTTCTGCCTCAAGCCCAGTTTTATTAGTAAATACTGTGGTTTATATAGCTAACATTTTGGTGTTTTCAGAGCTGAGAGCCAGCCACCAGTTTAATAATAAGTGACAGAGTGGAATTTACTGTGTGTAAGAGCTTAATTAAACAGTCAGAGCCCTCACACTTGACGGTCAATATCACATCCCATTGGCCCCTTTTCATTTCAGCCACAATGGTGGTGGACAGTAGTGGACAGCACAAACTCCTCCTTGCTACCTAAAAATCGAAGCAAACGTTCCCTTGAATTTTGTCATCAGGATCTTTCCCAAAACCGAGAAGAGCCTGCATAAAAATACAGTCCATAACTATGGGAAAGTCAATGCTCTCACAGGCAACCCACAGACAATGGAAGATGAAAGTCGGTGGATAAAAGCTTCAGCCTCTGTCTTTGGATTCCTGGCAGAATCATGCTCTCCTTAGCTATCACTAGATAACACAGCTTTATATCAGTTTTTCATCCTTACTTATCTAACTCTTTCTGCTCCTTAACTCTTCCTTCTTGGGAGTATTTATCAAGCTATCTGCACTCAAGTTCTTGTCTTAAGTTCTGCTTTTGGAATAATATAAACTAAGATGTCTGTGTTGTATACTGAGAGATTTTCTCAGACCAGCAGAGTAACTGACATGTAACAGCTCTCTTGAAACCTTTATTGAATAAAAAGTTGTTATATAATTGAACACCATCGCTAGAATGGCACTTAATGACCAAACAGTTCATAAGTGAGGGAGATATGCTTACTCTTGTCACTATTTCTTAATATTACTCTGGAATCAATAGCAAATGCAATTTAAAAAAAAACACTGTTGCTATTTACTGCTATGATGTAAGAAAACACCCCAAAATATAGTATCTTTAAATAATAAAAATTTATTATTTCCCAGGTTCTGCAATCTGGATTGTGCTTTGGCTCCTTGTAATGATTGCTGAGATTAGACTATTTGAGATTAAGCAGCTTCTCTGTTTAGAGGTCTGGTGCTTCAGATTGAATGACGGGGACAGCTGGAGATTAGTCAGGCCTTTCCAATGTCTAAATGGGTGACTTCTCCATGTGAGAGTTAGATTGGCACAGCTCACACCATAGTTGTCTTAAGTGAAATTACATTTCTTATGTGGCAGCTGATTCCCAGAAAAGAAAACAAATGCTTCTTTGTATGAGAAAGGGCATGAATATGCAGGGCAGAAGGGAACTGATGGCAGCCCTTTTTGAAGACCATCTGCAACAATTATTATTGAAAGTGTATATTTTGCCATTGCTTTTTAGAAAATAAGTTGAAAAATGGGAAATTCAAAAAGCAAACATGAAAAGAAAGAACTCTTGTATGGTGGTTGGATAAAATATTTATATATAGAATTGTGGATGTGTTTAATAAAAATATATTAAATAAGTAAATGGAAATATTATTAAATAAGACTTTAGGTTAAACATGGCAGATTAAGCATAACTCTTTCATGCTATTTCTCTTGCAATCAAAATGACAGATTTAAGAAGTTTCATAGATCCTAGAACTTTGGGAGGCTGAGATGGGAGGATTGCTTGAGGCCCGGAGTTCGAGACTCCTCCTCTACAAAAAAAAAAAAAAAAATTATCCAGCTGTGGTGGTGCATGCCTATAGTCCTAGCTACTCTGGAGGCTGAGCCAGGAAGATCACTTGAGTCTAGTAGTTTGAGGTTGCAGTGAGCTATACTCACACTACTGCACTCTAGTCCAGGTGACAGGAGGAGAACCTGTCTCAAAAAAAAAAAAAATTGCATAGAAATTATGTTTCTAAAGTCTTTGACAGAAATAGGAGACATCAGTGGAACAAAGATGTTGATACATTTCTGAGAAAAGTTGTATGATACTGATGAATAAACCACTGTAAGAGATGTCATATAAGACATTTTCACAGAGTTTTGAGAATTCTATTTAGCAAAATTCTTAAAATTTGAACATTATGGAAAGAAGGACGGCAGGAAATCGGGGTGATTAATTGAAGGAACAGCCAAAATTAAAGTTATCCTTAGGATAAATCTAGAGATACACTGCCAAAAGAAATTTAGCAAACTTCTTTCAGGAGTCCACAGCTTTTAGAGTGGGTATTGCCATCCCATAGAAACAGCTTTCATATTTTATCCCCCATCAACTCTCCCTAAAATGTACAACCATTGTTTGCTCAAAACAGGGCTCCAAAAAAGAACATGTGTTGCGCTTTGTTGCTGTGTCTCTTACAGCTCATTAATTTACATCTTTTTTGCTATCAACTCTTTTGCCTCATGCCATTTATTTTTTAACAAAATTATATATGTTTGTGAATGGAGGTGATTTTTCACAATCTAGAATTTTCTTTTTATATACTCATGTAACTTAGCATATCACTGAGTCATTCCTATTTCCCTTAACTGAGAGTTATGTAAAGACTTGATCAGATCCAAGTTTTTGCTTTTGCTTTTGTTGTTTTGGTAAGAGAAATGTATAAGTTATTTTGTGTTACATTGCAACACATAAAGAGGCACATACTTTTTGTTCATGACTCCATTGGTGACATAAAGATTGGCTAGTGGTTTCATATATTGCCAACCATTCAATGAATGGTTTAAACAGACATTATTGCTGTTTCCTGGATCCATTATTTCATTTGTGTTGACATCTGTTAATTTTTTAATTCTGGTATTCCTCCTGCATTTATTATTTTTGATTCCCAAGTTAAAAATTTTTCTTCAACTATTTTAATACTATGAAGCAAAGCAAAGACAGAAAAATGCTTGTTTCTTACTGAATTTTCAGAGTAATGAGTTGGTGCTCTATCAACCTCCCAAAGGTAATATTTTTTAAGTGTTATGAATTTATGCATAAATATATAATTAATTTTATATTCGCTATATTTATATTCTTCTTTATGGCCAAAATGTTCTATTATTGTCAAACTATACCTACTTTACATAGGCTTATCTAGCTTATGACAAAACTCTCATATTGGTTGATAATTTTTGCTCTCAAGCCATGAAAAGATATCATAAGATATGAAGCTGGATCATCCATTTCTCTAAGGACTTTTAGATTACTTTAATAAAAAGTGGCATTTATGGACAATTTTCTGAATAATAGCAATGATTATTTTATTGCATTGTTCTTTGTTTCTAGGACTTTTTTTATTTCAGCATATTATGGGGGTACAAATGTTAAGGTTACATATATTGCCCTTGACCCCTCCCCCCTCGAGTCAGAGCTTCAAGCATGACCATCCCCCATACGGTGCACATCGCACTCATTATGTATGTGTATACCCATCCCCTCCTCCCCCCTCCCGTCTGCCCTACTCCTGATAAATGTTGTTCCTATATGTCCACTTAGGTGTTGATCAGTGAAACCAATTTGCTGGTGAGTACATGTGGTGCTTGTTTATCCATTCTTGGGATATTTCACTTAGTGGAATAGGTTTCAGTTCTTTCAATGAATAAAACTATGGAATAACGTTTTTCTTTGGAATTAGAGGAAAAAAACATGAGCTTAAATTCATACTTCTAATATAATTTAACATTTGGAGACCTTTGTTTAACTTTTATTTTATATAAGTATATTTTAACTCTTTTGATGAAAATCATGGTTTTAGTGATTTTAACAACAGTAAATAAATATAATACATATACATGCCTTACTAAAAGAATTAATATTTTAAGGTAATGTTACTGATCTCTGGTTCCTACTACCTATTTTCTCTGTTGTTATTGTTTTATTGTGTACATTTAAGGGGCACAATGATGTTTTTATATGGCTATATCTAGTAAAATTGTTATTATTGTCAAGCAATGAACATGCCCATCATCTCACCTAGTTATCTTTTGTGTGTGTGTGGTGCAAGAACAGCTACAATCCACTCTTCTAGTCAAAATCTCTAGGCCAATATATTAATAATGTTATTAAATATAGTGTTAACTATATCCTTATGCTGTGCATTACAGCTTTCTTTTTTTCTTTATATGTACTACTTATGCAATATATTACATATTAAATATATATATATACGTATATATAAGTTAATCTGTCAATGACACTTTGGTTGTTCCTATATATTGGCTATTGTCAGTGATGCTTCAATGAATATAGGACTGCAGGCATCTTTATGAGATGGTAATTACATTTTTTTTGGTATATACTAAGAAGACAGATTGTTGCTGGGCCATATGGTAGTTATAATTTTTTAATTTTTTGTGAAACCTCCATATTGTTTTCCATAATGACTGAATCAATCTGCATTCCTCCCATCATTATACAAGGGCTTCCTTTTACCTCTGGTCTTTTCTCCTTTTTGTATTTTTTTAATTAGGAAATAAAAATTGCACATGTTTATTATGTACAATATGTTGTTTTAAAATATACATTGTGAAATGGTAAAATTGAACGAATTAACACATGCATTACCTCACATACTTATTTTTTTTCTAGCGAGAACCCTTTAAATCTAATCTCTTACAAATTTTCAGAAATACAGTACACTGTCATTAGTTATAATCATCATGTTGTACAATAGATCTCTTGAATTTATCCCTCTTTTTAACTTAAATTTTGTATCGTTTGACCAACATCTCTCCATCCGCCCTCCCCCCACCATGCCCCAGCCCACTCAGCTGCTGGTAACCACCATTCTACTTTCTGCTTTTCAAGTTCAACATTTTGAGATTCAGCATATAATTGAGATCATGCAGTATGTGTATTTCTGTATTTTATTTAACATAACATCCTCCAGGTTCATCCATGTTGTCATAAATGACAGGATTTTCTTTTTTTTAAAAGTGCAATAATATTCTATTGTGTATATATATCACATTTTCTTCAATTATTCATCCACTGATGGATACATGTTGATTCCATATCTTAGCCATTGTAAATAATGCTGTCATGAAAATAGGAATGTGAGAGTGCAGATGCCTCCTTAAGATAGTGATTTTATTTTGTGTGGATATATACGTAGTAGAAGGATTGTCATATCATATGGTAATTCTATTTTTAATTATTTTGTGGAACCTCCATACTGTTTTCCATAATGGCTATACTAATTTGTATTTCCATGAACATTGTACAAGGGTTCCCATTTCTCCATATTCTTTCCAACACTTGTCATTCATCTCCTTGGTAACAGTCATTCTAACAGGTGAGAAGTGTTTTCCCATTGTGTTTTTAATTTCCATTTCACTGATGATTAAGGACTCCCTGCATTTTTTTCATATAACCTTTGGCCATTTGTTTGTCTTTGGGAAATATCTATTGAGGTCTTTTGCCCATTTTTAATTGGGTTATTTGATTTTTTGCCATTGAGTTCCCCATATAATTTCAATATTAATCCATTATCTGAAGTATCATTTACAAATATTTTATTACATTTTGTATGTTGTCTCTTCATTCTATTGAATTTTTTTTCTGTGCAAAAGCCTTTTATCTTGATATAATCACATTTGTCTATTTTCCCTTCTATTGTCTGTGTTTTAGGGGTCATATCCAAAAAATCATTGCCTAGACCTAGGTTATGAAAATTTTCCATATGTTTTGCAGTCTCAGGTCTTACATTTAAGTCTTTAATCTATTTTAAGTTGATTTTTGTTTATGATGTGAGATAACTGCCCAATTTAGTTTTCTGCATGTGAATATTCACTTGTCCTAACACCAGTTATTAAAGAAATTTTCCTTTCTCTTTAGTGTGTTCTTGTCAACTTCATCCAAATTCAGTTGGCTCTAAATGCACAGAATTGATTTCTGGTTTCTCTATTCTGTTCCATTTGCTTATATACCTGCTGCTATTCCAGTATCATGTTGTTTGGAGTGCTGTAGCTTTGTAGTAGATTTTGAAGTCAGGCACTTGATGTCTCCAGCTTTGTTCTTTTTGCTCAAGATTGATTTGGCTATTTGGGATCTTTTGTGGTTCCATATGAAGTTTAGAATTGTTTTCCTATTAGTATTTAAAAATCATTGGAATTTTTGTTGGGATTGCATTTAATGTGGCTTTGGGTAGTGTGGACATTTTAATAATATTAATTCCTCTAATCCCTGAATGAGTTATAAGTCCATTTATTTATGTCTTCAAATTTTTTTCTTGTCCATGTTTTATAATTTGCATTGTACGTATCTTTTATCCCCTTGGCTAAATTTATTTGTAAGTATCTTATTATTTTTATAATTATTATAAGTGGGATTATTCTTGATTGCTTTTGTGGATAGTCCATTGTTAGTGTATAGAAATGTTACTGATTTTGACAAGTTGATTTTGTATTCTGTAATGTTACCAAATTTGTTTATAGGTTCCAGCAGTTTTTTGGTGGAGTCTTCAGGGTTTTCTATATATAAGATCACGTTACCTGCAAACAATGAAATTTTAACTATTTTCTTTCCAATCTTGATGCCTTTTATTTCTTTCTCTTGCCTAATTGCTCTTGCTAGGACTTCTATTGCTATGTTGAATAAATGTGGTAAAAATGGTTATCATTGTCTTCTAGTTGATCTTAGAGAAAACGCTTTTGTTTTATACATTGAGTATGATGTCAACTGTGGATTTGTCATATGTAATCTTTACTGTCTTGAGGTACATTCCTTCTGTGCCTAGTTTTGGTTGGAGTTTTTACTATGAAATGTGTAGAATTCTGTCAAGTGCTTTTCTGTATCTATTGAGATGATCATATGTCTTATTTCATTGGTATGCTTGCCAATGCACATATTGATACAAAGCTGCTCAAACTACATAGAATTTGTGTTTAAAGTTTGATAGGGTTGACTTCCCACATTGCTTTTCTTGGTTCCCTACCTAGTCTTTTGAACATTTTTTCAAATAAAATTTATAATCAACTTCTTCAGCTCTAAAAATAAAACTGAAAGCTTTTATTGGAATTTAAGCAAATTATTAATTAGAGATAATTTATCTATTTTTGATGTTGAGACTTCCTATATAGAAAGATGATATGTCCTTCTGCCTGTTCATGCATTTATAGAATTTTTAGTAGATTTGTGAGGTTATTTAATAAGACATATAGGAAATAAACAAAGATAAGATGCTATCACAAACAAATTTAAGGACAAGGAACAGAGGGTAGGGAGCAAAATTAAAAGAAATACATTGACCTAGAGCAAGATGTGGAATCTCAAAGGAATGCTCAAATACAGGGATCTAAATAAGACTATAAATATACTAAGGTCAAGAAATCAAGAATAGTATGAGCCCATAAATTTTATAAATAGGAATCATACAAAATATCCAGATATATCACTGTGACATTTCAGTTCATGCAATACTTTTTTAAATCCTAAAAAGAATTGGTGCCAGTTGGTGTCATAAATTTGATACACACAATGAAAGGATATTAAACTTGAATAAGAATTATCTTCAAGAATACTGAATGTTGAGAGAAATTTTTTGTTATCTTCAAATTATACAAAAATTATTCTGAACTCATGATATCATCCATAGTCATTCAAATGTCAATTGCATGTCAATAGAAAATTAGTTTGATTTCAGGAAAGAAAAAAAAAATCATATTTACTTCTTACTTCTAGCTAATCAAATAACCATTCCTCACCCAGGGACAGAAGAGTGTCTAAGTGCAGCCAAATAGTTCAATAAACAGAATCATAAAATGATTGCTGCAGAGCAAACATAAATAACAGATTGATATAGAAGAATTCATGTGATTTTTAAATTTGCATGGACTAAGGCAGCTTAGTAATTATTTAACTAATGAATATTCAGATCGATTCTACTATACTTTTTATTCTGAATAATTTATATAGCTAATTTATTTTATGTATGTATTCATTGGCTTGCTTTCTTATTTTTACTCTATTTTCACCACCTGATGTTCTTAAACCTCCTTGACACTGTCATAGAGAAGGTTGACCTCTATGCACTGCTTCAGCTGGATGTGATTATGTTCTCTGGTTATGGTTATTCCCAGCCAACGGGACACAAGAGAAAGATTAGGGAACATTGTACCCTCGTTCTTTTCCTTGCGAGGCCACCATTTGCTAGTAGCTGCTCACTATATCTTATGCCACAGTGAGTTCTGTGCACCCTCTACTATACTTTCAGCTGTAGCCGATTATGAACAACTTTAGTCTACCTTTGCCCTTCAGGCCAAACGGTGATAAAGATTTCCTCCTCGTTAGTCTTTATTCTATGCTTTTATTCTTTTTAAAACAACTTTATTGAAGTATAATTTACATGTCATGCAATTAATCTATTTTAAGTGTACAATTAAATGATTATTAGTAAATTTACCAAGTGGTACAACTATTCACACAAATCAGTTTTAGAACATTTCCTTCCCCCTATTGAGAACCCTAATTCTCATCCCCAACTACATTTCAAGCATGCCCCTCCCCTCCACAATGCTCACCGCATCTCTCAGATGTGGGTCTACCCCCTCAACCCCTGAATCCTTAGTGAACACCACCACCATTTGAGCACCATAGTGTTAATCAGTCAGTACCAATTTGATGGCGAGTACATGTGGGGCCCATTCTTCTGATCTTGTGTCACCTCACTTCGAATAATGGGCTCAAGCTCAATCCAAGGTAATATAAGTGGTACTAGCTCACTGTCATTTCTTAAAATTGAGTAATATTCCATTGTAAACATATACCAAATTTTAATAATCCACTCATGAATTGACGGGCACTTGGGTTGTTTCCACGACCTAGCAATAGTGAATCATGCTGCCATAAACATTCGGGTGCAGATGTCTTTATAAGAGATGTCTTATGCTCTTTTGGGTAGATGCCTAATAATGTTATTGCTGGATCGAATGGTAATTCTATTTGAGCTCTTTGAGGCATCTCCAAATTCTTTTCCAGAGGTTACACTAATTTGCAGTCCCACCAGCAGTGTAAGAGTGTTCCTGCCTCTCCGCATCCTCGCCAGCATTTGTTGTTTTGGGATTTTTTGGTCCTGGGAAAACTGGATAGCTACATGCAGAAAAATGAAACTGGATCCCTACCTCTCACCTCTCACAAAAATACACTCAAGATGGTTAACAGACCTAAACCTAAGGCAGGAAACCTTAAGAATTCTAGAAGAGGATGTTGGGAAGACCCTCTCAGACAT
>CAUYRT010005809.1:0-12475 GCA_963574885.1 Lepilemur ruficaudatus
GTTGTCTGGTCAGATCTTTTATCTATCTTTTTTTTTTTTAAGTTGGGTTGTTTTTCTTTTAATAGTTGAATTTTTTAAATTCCTCATATATTTTTAAAACATTGATCCAGCAATAGCATTATTAGGCATCTACCCAAAAGAGCATAAGACGTTCTATTATAAAGACATCTGCACCCGAATGTTTATGGCAGCACAATTCACTATTGCTAGGCCATGGAAACAACCCAAGTGCCCGTCAATTCATGAGTGGATTATTAAAATTTGGTATATGTTTACAATGGAATATTACTCAATTTTAAGAAATGACAGTGAGCTAACACCACTTATATTATCCTGGATTAAGCTTGAGCCCATTATTCAAAGTGAGGTGACACAAGACCCGAAGAATGGGCCCCACATGTACTCACCATCAAATTGGTATTGACTGATTAGCACTATGGTGCTCAAATGGTGGGAGTGATCACTAGGGAATTGGGGGGTGGGGGTAAACCCACGTCTGAGCGACATGGTGGGCACTTTGGAGGTGTGGGACATGCTTGAAATGTAGTTGGGGAAGGGAATTAGGGATCTCAATAGGGGGAAGGAGTTGCACTAGTTTGCACATATAGACATATATGGGTAATTCAAGCAAAAGGGGAGTGATGCCTAGATTACAAAGATAATTCTAACAATCAGTATCTTGCCTCTACTACTCTTCCCTTCCTACATCCATCCAGTAATAATAATAATACCTGAATGATGAGAATTCACTATGTGCCAAGCACTATACTAAGCCCTTCTCATTCATTATCTAATTTCACCTGCACTATAACAATATAAATAAAGTATTTTTGTCCCTATTCAACAGATGAAGAAACAGGTTTAAAGAGGTTTAGTTGATTGCCCAAGGTTTCACATCTAGGAAGGAGTAGAAGTATAATTCAAATTTGGTCCTGTGCTCTTAATTGCCAACATATACTATCAACAACTCATTGGGAAAGATGGTTATAACATCTCCAAGGGTAGGAAGTTAAGACAAGATCCAAATGTGGAGAGAAAGTTCTCTTCTTCCCTGAATGGACACAGTATGGCAAAAGTACTGGACTATTTGGGAGATTTGCATTCAAATCCCGGATTCACCGGGATTCACCACTAAACTGTGACCTTAGGCAATTTACATTGTTCTCTGAGCCTCAGTTTCCTCAACTGGGCTGTTAAGTTTCTGATAGGACCAGTATAAAGATCAAATGAGATGCTATATATTTAAACAATTTTGTGCTATATAAATGTAACATCATTACTTTTTATTGCAACCATTTTTATCCTTGTAGGACTAGAGTCAAATCTAAAATATTTTAAGAATATTAGAAATGATCACAAAAAAACTTTAGACAAAAAGACACAAACTCAGGACTGAAAAGACAGTCCTATAATATAATCTACTAAAAATAGTACATAAGCAACTCATCAGGTTCAGGACATGCTACCCCAAAATATAGCACCGTGGCATATTGTATAATTTAAGCTGAAAGTATTTGAGAAATGACAGGTATAGGAAGAACTCTCTGACCTTCCTCTGAAGCAGGTCATAAGACCATCAACGGGAGAGGTACCCTCCTTATACCTGGAGGAAAGGAATATCCTTATCTCCCAAGCTGGAGGGACATGGAGAGGAATCTGAATGAACAGATCTTGCTAAATTTCCCTGTTTGCTACTCATAGCTCGTGCCCCTTAGTCCTATCATAGTTTTCCACAGTTTTCCACTCCTCGTAAAAATGCTCAGGTTTAACCATGTCTTGGGGTTTTCATTTCTTTATGAAGGTTCCCATGTCACATAAAATTTATATTAAATAAATTTGTATGCTTTTCTCTTATTAATCTGTATTTTGTTACAGGTGCCCAGGTGAGAACTTAGAAGAGTAGAAGAGAAAGATATTTTTCCTCCTATATAATAATAGTGGGTAACATTTATGGTGTTCTTACTACGTGCCCCTCATTTCATCTTTACAACAAGCCTATGAGATGAATAATAGAATTTTGTCCAGTGGTGCTTGTTTGTTTCATTTTTTTTGACTTGCTTTTTGGCTGTCCAGTACCTGAACTGGACCCTTTCCTTTTTTTGGAAACTCTATCACCGTGTGAGTCTTTGTGGAAAACAAGGTTTTACCTCCCAAGGTTCTACCTCCCACTACAAAAGCCAGATCCTTCCACTTTCTGTTCTCTGGGGTAAAGCATGAACAAGTGCCCTTAACTTGGCTAATGGGATAATCTTTAGGACTTGACATCTGAAATGATTGCTGCCTTTTAGCAGTAGGAACATTAAGTGATCTGTGGTGGTGGTGGTGCCAAAAGTGGCTTCCAGAGTCTAGTACCTAACCTGGCCCTACAGCTTCCCTTGGTTTCTGCCATTTTCTGAACCTGATTTGCCAGCTTTCCTAATAAGCTTCCAAGAAATTTTTGTTTTAATTATGCTAACTGTAGTTGCTTGCTGTGGTTTGCAACCAAGAAACCAGGCTGAAAAAAGTACTATTATTGTCTACATTTTATAATTGAAAAAACTAAGGTGCAGCTAAGTAATGATGAACCTGGAATTTTAGCCCTGACAATATGACATCAGATGTTACACTAACAAAAAGAGAGAACATAGAGACCATTCACTTGGGATAGATAGAAAGACAGATAGTATGAGTGAGCATACACACGTGAGCATGCATGAAAACACACACCCATAAGACTAACCCCCCCACACATAGAGTTGTTGGTAGGATTAAGTGAGTTAATATTTGTAAGACATTTAGAACACTGGTCTGGGACAATGTCAGTATTTATTATTATATGATTCAAGTATTTTGGGTTACAGGTAAAACTTTAAATCTCCATCTATATTTTCCAAATAAATTATCAAAATTGAATCAGATAAGGAACATTTAATATTTTCATATGAAAATCTACCAATCAAAAAAGATTCTAGAATCTTGAAAATTTCAAAATGGCACACGGTATGACCCAGAATGTGGTTAGGAAGATATTTCTTTTACTTAGATTGCTTTTGGTTTTTTGAATGAAATATGTACAGATACCTCAATTGCTGTTGAATGACAAATAAAGAACCCCCCACCCTGCATTGAGAAAGGAGAACAATGAGAACGCTAGCAGAAGAGACCTAGAGTATTTCCTTTACCCAACTACACTAGCTCACAGACACCAGGAGCAAGAACATCACAGAATTCAGCCCATGTGTACTAGGGGCAGTGAGTTACATAGGAAAGGGAACTAGCATTATTAGGACCCTTTCTCTGTACTAGGCTCTTTATATACATTGTTTCATTTAATCTTCACAACAACCCTCGGAAATGTATATTATGATTCCCACTTTAAAGATGAGAAAATTGAATTTCAGAGAAGGTAAGTGACAAGACTATGAAGTGGCAGAGGTGTGATTTGAACTAGGTCTGTTTCACTTCAAAGTACATTTTAAAACTCTAACAAGAAAAGTTCCTAGAAGCAAATGAGTTAGCTGGGGAAGCTTGAAGTGCACAGCTCCAGAGAGCGGAAGAAGTCAACAAATGGTAGAACCTAACACAAATACAGCACCAAGTACTATTTCAAAACATTTTCTCATGTATTATCTCATATTAGTAATCTGGTGGGCTAAAATTCACTGGTAAAATGCTTCAGGCAATTGATCCCTGGTATTTAATTAATTTCTAAAGTGACTTTTAATAGTTGAAAAATAAAATCTCAAAACAACTATCTTGTGCTTTTCAATAGACACATGCAACCAGTGTAAATGGATAAACATGATACATTTTCCTAGAACATCTATTTTCTTTAAAGACTAGGAAGGAAAAGATACATAATTCACTTGACAATGTGAAATATTTTTAAAAATCAAAACAAACATTAACATATTATGGAGTAGTATGCAAAAGCCCATGATTATTTTAAGATATAAAACAGAATTTTCAAAGAAATTTCAAGCTTATGACAGACTTCTTCAGAGCCCCTGGAGAGTTCACACTCCTCTGCTGTTGGGAATACTTGGTGAGAGGGAATTTAAGAATCTCTGCAGTAATAGTTCCTAAAATTTTGTCTGAAAATTTCACCAAATTCTTGGGTACATTTCACCCTGTCATCATTTTAGCAAAACAGCAGTCTTCCAAATTAGCATTAGCTCATAAGTCTGGAATGAGCAACTGAGTTAGATTTCCAATCAAAATTGAAAAAAAATTAGTATACAAGCTATATTTGTTTAAGCAATGACTACCAAATTCAATATTCCAGACATTGGTAAGAATCAGAGCCCAGCGGCTGCCATCCACATTCTGGCTAACATCATAGTTGGCTGAAGGGATGTGTCATTGTCCAGAAGGGGTTACTTGATGTTGAATCTTACAATGATAAACAGAGAAAATTGGTTCACTGACATGGACTTAGAGAACCCACAAACTTGGATTCTAATTATTTCTCTCATATTGCCAATTTTGTGAAAACAATATTAGAAGTTTCTTTTTCTGCCTCAAATGTACTACTTCTTGACTTAGCCAACCAATAAATATTAAGCAGAGCTTGGATTTAGCTGAAACTCATGGTTGTTTTCAATTTAACATATCCATGTACTTTTTAAAAAAGTGTTATATCCACTAATTGTATGTTTAACTGTGTGTATAGATCTTTATTTAGGAATCCCATCACTCTAATCCCTGGCCATAATTTCTATCTGCAATACTAATTAGCATGTTTGCTGCTATTCACCATTTTAGGATCACCTAAAATGATCCTTAGTCTCACAGTCTTAGCCTCAATATAGTGAACTTCAGGTCCATCCTCAGTCAACAGAAAGGAATAGCTTTCCTATAAGTTACAGACTTCTAAAATGCTCATTCTATAATCAGCCTTCTGGCGGATCACCAGAAATCAGCCTTGTTTCCTTTTTTTGTTGTTGTTTGGATGATATTAAACCCCCAGTGGACTTGTCGACTGGCCTGCACTGGGCTCCTTTCTCTGGGCAGTCTGGCTGTCAGAATAATGGGACAATCACAAGCAGCCCTTTTTTTGGCTCCCTTGCTTACAATGAGGATTCAAAGGCAAACAATGAGCCAACCTAGTCTAGTCAGGGACCTTTCTATGCTTTGCAATGCTGGGCTTCAGCTGTTCAGCAAACTTCAGTACAAGAGTTTCAGTTTTCTGCTCTGGGCTCTGCTCTATTTGTCCACAAGAATGTGCTATATAGCTTTCCTTAGAATTCTATCGCCATAATTTTAAATTTTAAAAAAAGCAGATTATACAATTGTTTCCATACTAAAAGTGTAATTATGCAAAAATTATGTATGCATATTGACAGGGACTAGAAGGGGATGAAGAAAAAATGAAAACAATTTGATTTGCAGGCAGTGGCAGGACTATGAATGAGGATTTGTTTTTCCCTTTAGAGTTTCATTAACACTCTCAGAGGCTGGTTGTGCAAAAAATACAGACAGTCAAATCTGTAACTTTTTGTAAATAAAATGTTGATCATCCTGTTCATTTACCATTTCCCTACACAGACAATGTTCTCTTTTGTACATCACCTGAAAAAACAGATTTTTATCAGAATTTAGGGAGTCTTTGCCAAGAAAATCAATACAGACATATTTGTATAGAGCTTAGAGTGGGCTGGTTTTATCCAGCAATGTGTTGAGTTAATTGAAAAGGTTTTGCTTAAAGTTAGCCAGTCGGAGATCACAGCATTGTAGACAACACATACTGTGAGTATGAACTTCGTACAACCTTTCAAATACCTTTGGGAAGGCAGGAAATTGAAATATTGTGCTATATTGGCAACTAAATGGTCATTCATCATCGGTGCTAAGTTTGGAGCTGAGAAGAACGATTTGGAAACTCTTGAAGGGCCTTTATTAACAATTTCAAAGTTAGACCTGCATATGTAGATTTTCACAGCATATTTGGGGAAGACTAAGAGATAACATCTGCATATACTATTAACACGGCCCCTCTAATAACAACTTCGGACTGTATTCACATCCACAAAAGCTGCATTAAATACATTAAGCTTGAGACACCAACTGACAAAAGCAAGGAAATTCACAGTTAAAGGGGAAACGTGCCATATGTTCTTCAATACCTAAGAACAACGGGGTGCATTTGGAAAGTCATTAAAGCGGCACCCAGTTGTGCCTAGGTATTGGAGAACATATGGAATCTTTTCCTCTGCGAGTGTAATTTTCCCTGTGCTCACTGAACACATGTATCAATCTTCACTTTTTGCTCATATAGGTTTTTGTTTGCTTAATTACCATAGCATGTAAAATAAATACCTTATTTTCAAAAATCAACACAATCACACAATGGAAACTGGTCTTCAGCCGTTGCTGCCTGATTATTCCCAGTTATTTGTCCTTCTTTCAAGGTGCCTGCACCATCCTCATAGTTCCAGCTGTCCCCTATCCCTTGAGGAGTACTGCCTTTTCTTTCCCCACCCAATGATGCAGTCAGCCATAGTGGCCAACAATTGCATCTTCCACTAGCACCTCAATGAGTCAGCTGGTTGAAGTCACTGTTTCAAGAGCCAAAAGACCCCATCCTTCTGCACATTTGCTATTAGGGTAAAGTCTCTTTCTTTTTTAATAAGGTTTTTAATTTCTTATTTTCGCAAAAGTAGCAGCCAATGTACTACAGAGAAGTGTGTATCAATATATTAATAACTAAGTCCTCTTTTTGGTGACATTCTTTCATTCATTCATTCACACATTCATTCATTTGTTCATTCAGTTGTTGAGTGACTGCCATGTACAAGGCATTAAGAATAAAATGCTAAGCAAAGACACATGAATTCTGGGAAGAAATACTGAGACATCAGAAGATTGTTTAAAATGGTCATAAATAGGGAAGGGAGGGCAGATTATACATATATATACACACATATATATGTATATAGATGAATATATACATATACACATACATACAAATTGGTTGCAAATGGAAAGTATCTATGAAGGACACATAAGAAATCAATAACATCAGTTGGTTCTGGGAGGAGAACAGGATGGATGGGGGACAGGAATAAAGAAGGTTTTTCACCATATAATCTTTTGTATTACTTGAAGAAAAAAAAAAGATAAAATGCTGACCAAAACCTGGGCCCTGCCCCCAATTTGCTCACAGTCTGTAGGAGTAGACAGAGCAACAAGCCGGCAATTGTCATCCAGTGTGATGAACACTATTACAGAAGTCAGCAGAAGATACTGAAGCACAGAGGGGCACCTCACCTATAGTAGGGGTTCTGGATGAAGAACCTGAGAGTGAGTGATTGCCATGACACATAACCATTGTAGAGCCAAGTTTATCATTGAATTCATACAGTGCAGTCCACAAACTTTTATTGAGCACATACTAACTACATGCCAGGTCCTGGACTAGGCAATTGGAATAGACACAGTTTCTGCAGTGTTTTAGCAGGGTAGTAACAGGAACAGCTCAGCTGAATCATTTAAAATGAGAAGGGAAGTGTGGCGGGCAGATCATGCAAGGCATACTTTATACTACAGCAATAGAGGAACCGAAGGCTTATCTTACAACTTTGAGTGCGATGTGATTCAATTAGTGTTTTAACAAAAATCACCTTGGCACTATCAAAGAAGGGATTTTCGAAGTGGTTAATAAAGTCAGGGAAGCCAGGTAGGAGGCTGATCAAAATTATCGAGGCTCTCAATAAGGACAAGGTGACATGGAAGGGTATGGATAAATTCAAGTAATATTTAGAAGATAGCAAAACATGGTGATTGATTGGATCTGGGGATTGCAAAGACATGATAGATCTGTGGGCTGTAGAATCCACATAGACTCACTGACTATTAGAGAAGAACTTGGACATTGTGCAGTTAAATAATCTCATTTCATCTGTAAGGAAACTGGAGTCCCAGAAGTTCACTCACTCTGATAAAGTTGACCAATTTATTTTGTGGTGCTGCAGGGCCAAGGAACAAGATCTCCTAGCTCATAATAAAGTTTTGCAATAAACTTATCATCTAGATTGATATAGAAGTATTAAGTACACTTTAAAGCCCCCAAACTGAAAACTAATCTCAAAATTATTTGAACTTTCTCCATAGTTTTCCTCATTTTCTTCTACCACATTTGGTCTGAACACTCTGATCTCTACAGCCTCTTTTAGGCTCTGAAAAAACATGAGTGACAAAGCCTGGCTGTATAATGACCACACAATACTGCTCATGTGAAACACAGATACTTTATGTAGCTACTTATCTTGTGATTAAAATTTGAGCAAGAGCAGTAGCACAGAAATACTGCAAGATACATAGTAGCAATTTGAGGTAAGTTCTTAGATAATAATTTTTTTCTCCTTGAGCCTCAGTTTCTAACTTGTAATATAAGGAAAATATTAATAAGATTTATTAAATGTTTGCAGATCCACCATCTCTTTAATAACTATAAAGTTTTTACATTACTTTATCCTGCCCTCAAACACTGCTACTGGGGTTCTAGATCTCCATTAATGATAAGATCAATTCAGAAGAAGCTTGAGTGATAAATTAACAATAAATTTGAGTCTATGTATCTCCATCCATAGATAGTTTCATTACCGCTTTTTCAAACAGATACCTAAGGGATTGTATCACATGTTCTTCTAAAGTCTTCTCAAATACAATGGCATCATCTAATGTACCAGCACTTTGAGAAACAACATACCCTCAACCATACTCATGCAGAGGCTACTAATTCCAAAACATCCTGAATCCTCTTCAATTTGGAAAACATTACTTGGCAAATGAAGTCTGTTTTCTCCCTAACTTTCTCTGTATCAAGTATGTGGTGTCTAACACTGAGAACCATTGGCTGCACAGTAGGCAGTCTAGTGCATCAAAATTATGCTATAAAATGTGATCAATAATTGAACAGAAAGATATATTTATATAATGGGATGATCTATATAAAAATGTTGAAATAATGTATATTTCATTCTCCATACATATTTTCTTACCCATTGAACCAATGATGTTCATTGTTTAGGGTGAGGAAAGTGGTAGAGGTGGTTCTGGTACAACTTAGAACAAGGAAGTTCATCGTTCAGATTGGATTTCAAACAACATTTTTCCAAGTTCATAGCAAGACAAAGCTCTTGAAAACCAGGTTCAGTTGGGAAATTGAAGGGTTTTTTAATCTTTTTTTAAATCCTATTGTATAGTAAGAATTAAACTTGGGCTCTGAGAACAAAGATTTATTATTAGCTACAATGTAAAAGAGCATGAAGGATATGTTCATATATCCTTCCTCTGCATATATAGACTTTCCTTTGCATACAAAGGTCAACATGGGGAAATAGGAAAGGGAAAATCCCTTGAGAAAGCCTTGAAAAAGGGTTTGAACTGTGAATGAAATGACTACCACCTAAAAGAGAGTTTTAAATTAAGAGAAGGTGAGTTGCCTTCAGCAGTCAGTTTTAGTTTACCACCATCAACAAGATTGGAAATGCCAGAACAAAATAAGGTAAATTTTAGGTAATAGCAAATTTGACATAGGACCCATTTGTTTTTTTTTAACTTCAATTTTGCTATATTGGCTTGTCAAAGCAATGATTAATTTTCCCTCTACAACAAAACTGCAGCTACCTCCCCAAACAAAGCCAGGATCCTCAGAGTTTTTGCAAAGCATCTTCAGTAGGGAGTGGGACTCAAGGGGGAGAACAGAACCTGCATTTCTTTGTTTCCAGTTTAGGGATCTTTCTTCCTTTCCCCACTAGCATAATTATTCAAAATGGGTTCGAATGTAGATAATATAGTATAAGGAATGCTTTGCTTGTCTTTAAAACATCCAGGTTTAGTTTCAGACTTGACAAAATGTACTAACTCTGCTCTTTTTTCATAATAAAAATAGATTATATAACCAGTCAGGTTAAAAGAACCAAACCAGTTTGTCTACTGGCTGGTGATAGCAAGCAGTAGACTTCCCTACTTACTGCTGTGCTGATTGACAAGGGCCTCTGAAACAACAGAAGAATATGCCAAACAACTCCCTTTTTGAACCTAACTCAAAATTCCAGAATGGCTTCATGAGGCCAATGGCTGCCTGGTGTCTTCTTTGATGTGATAAAATTTCAGTCATTTTCAGCTGTAGTTGTAATTGCTATGTATGGGAGGGGTTAGGGGCTCCCTATGCAGTATTATTTTATTATTCCTTCAATTCAGTAATAATATAATAACTTAGAGACTTAACAGCTCAGCTAAAGAATGGTACATAGTGGCCTATTGAGAAACTTCAGTCTAGTATTTTGCTTTTGATAGGATGTTCTTTCAGACATTTCTTCTGGAGGTTAAAAAAAACCCTATTTGGATTATTTGCATAAGAATATATTTTATTGTAATGTGTCTAGCATTTCCATGGTGGAAAATCCAAGAAAAGGAAAAGCATATTATCATTACAAACAATGATATTTGGAATTAGAACAGAAAGTCCTCGGTCATTTTTCAACCTGCCAACAAAATCAATGCCAAGAAAAAACTGTGTGTGTGTGTGTGTGCGCGCGCGCACTGTTATGCACAAACTTGTGGGCTGATGAGAGCATCTTACAAAGATATGGATTTATAATTCACTACCACCAAAGGAAGCATTTTAAATGGCACTAAGTTAGTCAGGGAGCAGTGGTAGGAGGCAAGAGTCATAAACTACAGCGCAAGTGTATGGAATGTTTCACTTTTGTGTACATTTTTCAATCTTGAAACAGATTTACTCAGGATTTAAGACTTTATTAAGGTCAAAAGGATTACATTAAGTTCATAGACACGTTTGTTATATTAATTGAGTCATAAGTTCTGGCCGTCTGCAAACACATTTGAAAACAGGCATCAGCTGGTTTCGATTGCCGTAATAGATCAGAAAATCTGCCAGTAAGTCTGTTTGCAGCTCTTAAAAGTTGTTGAACAAAAATGTGTTTTGAACTATCGACAATTACCTGAAAAAACAACTGAATTCTGTAAGTGGATTTGTTTATATTCCCAATATACTCTCCCTTACCCCACTTCCTCTGCTCTTATCATGGACTTCCCTTAGTCCAAATTTCCCACTCCAGGGCTTCAGAGGCAATCATTGCTTGAAAATATTTCTGTTTCCTCCCTCATTAAGATGGAATATCAAGAAGAGTGTTTACTGGTATTTTTAAAAATAATTTAATATTGATGGGGGAAGCAGTGAATGTAGAATAAGGAGAGAGAGTTGGGTTTTTATTAAATTACATACAAGATAATATGTATAAAGGGAATATGTATAAAATATATTTAAGTTATCCCAGATTATGAAAATATTACCATTACACTGGTAATTCCATTAGTCCCTCCACAATCCTATGTCCTTCCCTCTGCACCCATAGGTAAAGATTGTTCTGAATTTTGTGTTTATTACCCACTTGCTTTTTATAGTAGTGTTTACTATATACATTTGTGTCTCTTAAAAATATATAATTGAGTTTTTCATGTTTCAAGTTCTGTAAAGTGAAATAATACTTAATTTACTCTCTTGCAACATTTTCTTATTATATCATGCTCCCAAGATACATTCATGTTGTGGCATGTAACTGAAGTTAAACTACTTTCAATGAAATACAGTATTCTATTTTGTATATACCAAAATGTATTTACATAGTCTCTAAATAGCCATAGATATTTAGGTTGTCACTAATTTTTATTTTCCAGTAAAATAATTCTATTATAAATATTTTTATATAGGTCTCATGGTATAAATGTGCCCAAATTTAGGGCACATTGGAATGGCTCAGGAAAGGATATATACATTTTCCAATTTACTAGACAATGCCAAATTGCAGTTACTGCATATCTTCAGGAATACTTATTACTTGTTCTGCTAGCATGGTAAATATTAAATAGTTACCTCATTGTTGCTTCAGTTTATACCTCCTTGATTATTAATGAGGTTGAGAAACTTTTCATATATTTGCTAGCTATTCATATATACTCTTCTGGTGTGTAGAATTTCAAGTGATTGCTCTACATTATTTTATATCAAGACCCCTTGGTCAAACACTCTTATTGAACCTTGTATTATCTGTACACTTTAAAACTTTTGTATGTGCACAATCATATGATCTGTGAATAACAATATTTTTGTTTCTTCCTTTGCAATACTCAAACTATTTCTTTTTTTTTGTTGTTGTTATTTCAGCATATTATGAGGGTACAAATGTTAAGGTTACATATATTGCCCTTGACCCCCCACCCCAAGTCAGAACTTTAAGCATGACCATCCCCCATATGGTGCGCATCATGATCATTATGTATGTATATACCCATCCCCTCTTCCCCCATCCCATCTGCCCCACTCCCAATAAATGTTGTTCCTATATGTCTACTTAGGTGTTGATCAGTGAAACCAATTTGCTGGTGAGTACATGTGGTGCTTGTTTATCCATTCTTGGGATACTTCACTTAGTAGAATAGGTTTCAGCTCTATCCAGGAAAATACAAG
>CAUYRT010005811.1:0-31466 GCA_963574885.1 Lepilemur ruficaudatus
CAATTAATTTCTTTCTATTTATAGTAGAGACGGGGTCTCACTCTTGCTCAGGCTGGTTTCGAACTCCTGACCTTGAGCGATCCGCCCGCCTCGGCCTCCCAGAGTGCTAGGATTACAGGCGTGAGCCACCGCGCCCGGCCACTTCCACTCTTTTCTATTGGTCAAAACAAATCATAAGGCCAGCCTAGATTCAAGGGAAGAGAAAATAGAGTCCACCTTTCGATAGGAAGATCTGCAAATAGTTTGTGGCTGTATTTATCTATCACACTAGGTTATTCAAATTGACCTCATTGAAAAATGTCAAAATAGTACCTTAAAAGTATTGAAGAGCTGAAAAGACAGTAGTGAACTCCCAGGGTAAGTTTTAATTTTTTGGATGATACCATGTAATCAGAGAGAGGAGCTATCAGAGCACCAAAGGTGAATAGGCTTCACACTTGGGATCCAAATACAGAAGTCCAGGACCAGAATGCATCCAAAATGTAGGGGGTCTTATAGGAGTTTCTCCAGCATTACAGAAGGATTCAAAAAGATGGCACCTCCAGGGTAAGGACTGGATCTGCTCTCTTACTTTCTGCCCATGGGGACTACAGAGAAGGCTGCCTTGGCTCCGAGCAGAGCTAGAGAATAAATAAAAGGAAAAGAATCCCTGAGAAGTTGTTGCCACATACCTGCCCTTGTGCAAGTTTGCATGCCAGGGACTCATAGCCCCAACGAGCAGGGTCCATAAAGCCTTGAACTTGGTTGATGCAATCTGGATTGGAAGTGCTCCCAGGTGCCTGACCCAATCGAATCACAAAGCCTCTCCAACCCTAGCTCTTTGGAGGCCACCCAAAATAATTGTCAAAAGGCAATGACCAGCATGAAGTCAATGAGAGTACTCGAAAACAAGGCATCATGAATGTAAACCTGCTGAAATAACAGCAGAAAGAGATTTTAACAATTTCACATATTATCAGACAAGTTTCAAGAAACAAATGACAAACTTGAAAACATCTGCAAGGCAGAAAGCTATAAAAGAGACATGGCAGGTTTGAAAAAGAAACTACTTGAACTTCTAGAAGTGGAAAATTCCATAACCAAAATTAAGAACACCATGGATATATTGAACAGATTGGACACATCTTATTAAATCTTCCAGTTTAATTAGTAAACTGGGAGGTAGATCAGCACAAATTACCCAGCACTAAGCACAGAAAGAAAAGAAGGGGGAAAGTCTCTGCCAGCCCAGCTGGGAATTCTGGGATAAAGATGGCCTGTGAGAGGAGTCCCACACTGGGCAAAAATGGCCAGACCTGAGTCCCACACCCTGCTCAGCCACTGGCCAAAAGCCACCCTGAGAAAAGCATGACCTCAGTTCAAAAACCGAGATGAGACCGGGCATGGTGGCTCATGCCTATAATCCTAAAGGATTATACACTCTGGAAGACTGAGATGGGAGGATTGGTTGAGGCCAGAAGTTCGAGACCAGCCTGAGCAAGAGCGAGACCCCCGTCTCTACAAAAAATAGAAAAATTGGCTGGGCGTGCTGATGCATGCCTATAGTCCCAGCTACTTGGGAGGCTAAGGCAGAAGGATCCCTTAAACCCAGGAGTTTGAGGTTGCAGTGAGCTATGATGATGCCACTGCACTCTAGCCAGAGTGACACAGTGAAACCCTGCTTCAAAAAAAAAAAAAAAAAACAAACCTGAGGTGAGCTCTGAAGGAGCTAACAGCTGGAGGCATATATAGGTAGTAAAACTATGAAAATTACAAGGGGGTGATTAACCCAGAAGTCAGGACAGTGGTTACCTCTGGAAGTGGTGCATGGAGGGGCTGCAGTTGGGCAGTAACCCACACTTGAGAAGCTTTTAGGATGATGGCTCTTCTAGGTCATGACTGGGTCGTGTGTACATGAGTGTTCACGTTATAACACTAAATAATCTGTTTAGCTACATATTTATATTTTACATTCTTTCCGGTATGTAAATTTTATCTTACAATAACAAAAAGGCTAAAAAAGACCTTAATGTATAACAGAGGCCATAGAAGGAGATAAATGAGGAGAAAAAATCAACAAGAGCAAAATCACAAGCCTGCCCAATTCTCTTTATCCTCTTCCTGAATATTTTTCCTCCATAGCACTTATCACCATTTGAAACACTATGTATTTTGGTACATCACTTTGTTTGCTGTCTGTTTTCCATCCTCTCCTCTAGAATGTAAGCTCTGTGAAGACAGGAATTTTTTTTCTGGTTTATTTCTTTATCCCCAGTGCCTGGGAGTGGGAAGGACATAGTAAGTGCTGAATATATATATGTTGAATGAATGAATAACTGAATGAACAAATAAATGAATTAATAGCATCTATGTTAGTGTGTTTTGCATTGCAATGAAGGAAATACCTGAGGCTGGGTAATTTATAAAGAAAAGAGGTTTATTTGGCTCATGGTTCAGCAGACTATAGAAGAGGCATGGCACCAGCATCTGCTTCCAGCGAAGGCTTCAAGGAGCTTCCAATAAAGGTGGAAGGTGAAGGGGATGCGGGCATGTCACATAGCGAGAGAGGCAGCAAGAGAGAGAGGAGGTGGTGTCAGGCTCCTTTGAAACAACCAGCTCTCGTGTAAACTAATAGAGCAAGAATTTACTCATTACAGGAGGAGGGCACCAAGCCATTCATGAGGGATTCACCCCCATGAGCCAAACACCTCCCACCAGGCCCCACATTCAACACTGGGGATCAAATTTCAACTTGAGTTTGGAGGGGACAAACATCCAATCCATATCACATCCTAAGAATTTATCTTTAGCTACAAGAGAGACTGTTCTGGCGGATTAGTAACGGCCATTTTAGAATGCCACTTTTTGAATGATGGGGCTCCTCGAGGCGTTAGATAATGATTTTTCATTGTGTGTGCAGTGAACAATCATGGGAGTTTGGTTTGAAGAAAAGGACTATTAGCCATTGTATCTACTAGGAGTTGCCGCTGGAGTTATTTTTCTGCTTCCCCATTCTCCTTAACGTTGAGGCAAACCGAGGGAAGCTTAAGAGAAATTATCAGAACTCAGAGCACAATCTGGACATAGTTCCTGCATATTATGGCCATCCTATCGTAAACTGCATGACACTGTTTTTCTCCTAATATGGCCCTTGTGAGGTCATTGGAGAATGCTGAGTTTCATAAGAAAGGTCCATATCAAACCATTAACAGTGCTTTCCTAGTGGATTATGGGAAAGGGGACTTTTCATATCAGCTGTATATACATCTGTATGTTTTCACTTTTTAAAAGGTTTAGTAAAGTATTGCAACTCCATAGAGAAGAGAACAAAATTGAAAACAAGTCACAGTTCACAAGAATCCTGAAGGAAAAGAGAACATTTTGAAAGCATCAGAGGAAAACATTGGGGAAAAGAACAATTTAATTGAAACCTTGGACTCTCTGCCTCGGTTTGATACACAATAATTCATTGTGTGGCCTTTGTCTAGTTTTTTTTTTAACTTGTTTGCATCATTCCCTCATCTAGAAAATAAAGATAATAACAGCCCTACCACATAGAGTTGTGAGGACTAAGTGAAATAATACTACATACAAATTGCTTAGAACAGGGATGTCAACAAGCAGCTACTCAATAAGTACTAACTATTATTATCATTTAATAGGTAGGAAATATAGTAATGATGAGACAACGTGTTATAAAAGAAAGAGACTACTGGGTTTTTCTCCTCCCTTTTGCATCCTTCTGGTCCCTTTAGGCTCTATGCCTATGTCAAAATGTCAGATGCCCACACAGGTCAGACGAGAAATGTGAGGAAGGAATTTAAAGAAGACAGAGAGAGGCAGAACTCTGTAGAAACAAAGACCATATGCATGAATGGGAATTGTTGCCATGAGGAAATGTAGGCCTCTGTTGCAAGATCTTAATTAGCGTAATGCTACACATACAAAGCAGACATTTGGGAAACAGGAATAGACTACATTAATTTGGGAATCTCTTAGGAGATAGAAGAGGTTACCAAAGCAGGAAAAATACTGCACATGGCATGTCCTTACAAAGGAGGAGCCAGAATTTAAGCCTAGATCTCTTACTTTAATGCAAAATGCTTAAGAGGTTTAATATAAAGTATTGGCCATCTGGTTTATGAACTGTTGCTCAGGTGAGGTGACAGACAAGCAATAATATCTATTGAGTTGTTATTATATTCAGCTTAAGTGCCTTTACATACTTTATCATACATTATTACATCTAATTTTCATAGATACCCTTTAAATTAGTTAATACTATTTCCACTCTGACTAGATAATTTAGCTACTAGAATGTATTTTATTTCTGCTGTATGTTTTTTTTCCTTTTACTACTTTGAGGGTTTTATGCTTGGGATGAAAGGAAAGAGATTAATGCTTCTAAAAGCAGTGAGTGGGGAAAGAAGGTGCAGAGAGAGGCGACGCTCTTGTTCTACCCACCAGAAAGACTCACGCAGGAAACTTTACAGCCCTCAGACGTGGACAGGAGTGTTGAAGATCAGATGGCGGAATGGTGCACAAGGAGGCTCACTCTAGGAATAGAATTTTCCCAGGAATAGATAGGCTTCATGAATCCTTCGAGGCAGCTCAGAGAAGTTGAGTGATTTTCCCAAGGTCCAAGAGCAAGTGAGTGACAGAACTAAGCATCAACCTCAAGTGTGTCAGACTCCAAAGCCAAAGCTCTTAACCACTCTACCGAACGTCTTAGCATCATTGATTTTCTTCCGATCAGGATTAACTATTGTCCTGCCATATGCATTTGTGGGGTCAAGAGTTGGTGGATGTACGCATTTAGAAATGTTACTAAGAAATGGTAGTGGGATAGTATGTGGTCATGTGTAATTCAGCCACTGGCCTTAATCCTACTAGGTTAGCTTTGATTCCACATTCTTGTCTATGACACAGACTTTCTTCCTAGAAATGTGGGCCACTTTCAATAAAGTTGCCATGATGAATATTTGCAGGTAAATTTATTTCCAAGCCTTTATTTTCTACTTCAGTAATTTCTGCTGTTAATATTTATTATTAATCCATAAAGCCTACGTGATTGTACCTAAGTAGGTGATCCTAAATTAGCAAATTTCTATACTATCAACCACAGAAGATTTATCCGTTCCAGGCATAATTCATTTTTTTATCACCGATTCTCTGGGGAGATTTCGTAGCTTCTTTTCATGGCCATTCCTTCTCAGCTAACTGGCAAAATAGCCTGAGCAGCCTTTGAAAGTGCTGGATGTCTGAAAAATGTCTAGAACTTTTATTTAAAGATAAGGACAGAAGGTGATCCTTCCTCTGTGAATCATAATACCAGACAAGGAAAAAGTCTTTTGGTATACTTGGGGTAAAAAGGATACAGTGAGTGATACACTTGATAACTTAGTTTAGTGAACAGATTTCTTACCCACCTGTTCTGGCAACAGGCAAGTATAGAAATAGACAAATGAAAAAGTCTCTATAGGTTTAATAAATAAAATTGATAAAAGAAAAGGCATCTCAGATAAATTTAACCTGTCATTTAGGGAAGAAATTAGAAATAAAAGGTCAAAGAGGCCAGGAGTAGTGGCTCACGCCTGTAATCCTAGCGCTCTGGGAGGCCGAGGCGGGTGGATTGCTCAAGGTCAGGAGTTCGAAACCAGCCTGAGCAAGAGCAAGACCCCATCTCTACTATAAACACGAAGGAATTAATTAGCCAACTAAATATATATAGAAAAAATTAGCCGGGCATGGTGGCGCATGCCTGTAGTCCCAGCCACTCGGGAGGCTGAGGCAGGAGGATCGCTTGAGCCCAGGAGTTTGAGGTTGTTGTGAGCTAGGCTGACACCACGGCACTCTAGCCCCGGCAGCAGAGTGAGACTCTGTCTCAAAAAAAAAAAAATAGAGACAAAAGGTCAAAGAAATAATGTTCTGTGTCTTCAAACTTCTTCAAATCACATTTTAATCATGGGGCGAGGGAGAAAGGGAGACGAGGGAGATAGAAGCTAATTAAAAAATAAGCAAATTAACCAACCTAGGAACTCAATGTGATCAGTGGATTTAAAAGATAAGTCATTATTGAAAAGTCCTTGTTATCTCACTGTCAAAGTCAATAGGATAAATTATTGTTCAAAAATGCTCCCTCCCTCCCTTCTACTTCTGTGGGAGGAATCTATTTTGCCATGTCTTGACTTTGAACTTGACCACATCCTTATTTTGGCCAATGGAATGTTAACAAATGTGGCAAAAGCAGAGGCTTAAAAAGTGCTTGTGTAGTTGAGTGTGTCTTCTTTTTTTAAATATTTACAACATTCTTATTCATAATTACCAAAACTTGGAAGCAACCACGATGTCCTTGAGTAGGTGAATGAATAAATAATTGTGGTATACCCAGACAATGGAATATTATTCAGCACCAAAAAGAAATGAAATATCAAGACATGAAAAGACATGGAGGAAACTTAAATGTATATTGCTATGTGAAAGCCAATCTGAAAAGGCTATATACTGTATGATTTCAAGTATATGACATCCTGGAAAAAGCAAAGCTATGGAGATAATAGAAAGGTCTAAGGTTTCCAGGGAATGGTTGGGGGAAGGATGAAGAGGTAGAGCACAATGGATTTTTAAGGTAGTGAAACTATTCTGTATGATACTATGTTGGATACATGTCATTTTCATTTGTCAAAACCTATAGAATATACAAATAATGAAATCCAATATGAACTATAGACTTTAGTTAATAACGTATCAGTATTGAGTCATCAATTTTTTTTTTCAGAGACAATGTCTCACTAGGTTGCCCAGGCTGGAGTACAGTGCCTATTCATAGCACGATCATTGCACACTGCAGCCTGAAACTCCTGGGCTCAAGTGATCCTCCTGCCTCAGCCTCCCAAGTAGCTGGGACTACAGGTGCGCACCACAGCACCCAGCTCTGACTTATCAGTTGTAATAAATGTACCACACTAATGCCAGTTGTCAATAATAGAGAAAACTGGAAGGCAGGCGTAGCCTGGTTTATATGGAAATATTTAGGAACTCTACTTTTCACTCAATGTTTCTGTAAACCTATAACTGCTCAAAAAAAAAGTCTATTAAAACAAAACCAAATTATACTCCATATAGCTAAATATTTCATAAATCTGTATTCAAGACATCAGGAGACACGTAGGATGTTAGGACACAGCACAGCAATTATTGGGATGAGAGTCAATTTATGGGCTCCCCATCATTTGTCCTTCCTGGGAGAGAGGAGATGAAAGACTTGTAAATTTATGTCCTACTTTTTGGCAAATAGTGGGAAGACAGAGAGTTTTGCTTGCATCTATTTCTTCTCAACTGCCTTCAGTTCAAAATAATACTTATTTTGAGGTGGCGTATCCTGGTCTCCTACACTGTATTCAAACCAGGTTGTTTCTTCTTCCCCATTGTCATTAATCTTTTCATTATCTTATTATTCCTCTTAGCACAGTCAGGGCATAACGTATTATCTTCTAGGCCTGGGGATGGGAAAGTGTAGGCTGGTAACAGGGACAGAGAAATCATCTTCCTGGGAGTGGCAGGCACCCCAGGCCTGACCTGCATGAAACTGCAGGCAAACACAATCCTTTGTGTCTGACGAGAGAGGTGTGCCATGGACCACACACCATCTGACACCAGAAGCTTGAATCAAAAAGGCCTCAACAAAAGCAGGAATGGAATGTGAATTCACTGCCTTAAGCTGAACAGCTCTTGCAGCAATTCTTGTCCATGATGCCAACATGAACTGAGGTTATCACTTCAACTGTATTCATTTCTTCTGCTTCCTCATTCATCTTGCAACTTTCCTGAAGCCTTGCTCTCTCGGTCACTGCCTTGTGTTTCCTCAAATATGGCCATAATCTGGCCTTCTGTGATGTTTCAGGAACATCGTTTTTTTTTTTCAGGATAAGCATGCTTCTGAAGCCTCAGATGAGCTTCTATTTTCTTACCATCAGTACTCAAATTGAGTTGTTGGCACCAGTTCCACAAAATGTCCTAGCACACATTATTAATGGGAGGCAAGATGGTTAGCAAGGGAAGGATTGGTATTTTACTTCCAGCTTTTGGGGAAGCTTTGAATTGTTCATTCGTTTGAGGTATACGAACTTCATTGTGTTTCCTAGGCTTCTTTGGTTTGACACCAGAAGTTGAAGCAACACTTGGTTCCATTTGTTGTTCTATACTTGGTTCGTCTTTAACTGGAACCAATGTCAAAATCACGCTTTCCTCATCATTTCTTTCCTCCTCAAAGAAACTCTTCTTGATGCTATCATAATTTGAGCAACAAGCAGGGGAAGGCTAAGCCAGTAATGTTAAGGATATATGCATTTACTCCTTTTAATCTTGAGTGTGTCTTCTTGTGCCTCCGCCACCATCATGAGAAGAATGAGGGTTACCTCGGGTGACCCTCTGGATCAAAGATGATGAAAGACACATGGAGCTGACCCAGATCCAGCTTAGATAAGCAGACTGCCCAGCTGACCCACAGACAGGTGAGCAAAATCAGCATTTATTGCTGTATGCCATAGAAATGTTCTTTTGTCATTATTTGCCAATAGCTGATTGATACAATCATTATATCTGTTCTTTAAAAAGGACGTGTTTTAAAACGGAAAGCTTACATAAGCAAACGTATAGTGCTTCATTAAATACCTTTAGTCAATACAAGATATTGGACAGACCAAAATATAATTCAAAGTTTCCTCAATAGAAGCACAAAAACCTCAGAAAGTGATACTGCAATGGCTAAAGAGCCTGCTAGGGGACAAATGCATCAAAGCCATTAGATGGGCAAGCAGCAAGCATCTCTATGCTTTGGTATTGACTACTGAAGACATCCTTTGTATTGTTTTTTTGTGTTTTTTTTTTGTCTCTATTTCATTTTTCTGCTCTTTGTTCTTTCTCTTCTTCTGCTAACTTTGGGTTTGTTTTATTCTTGTTTTTCTTGTTCCTTGAGGTGTAATGTTAGGTCGTTAATGTTGGCAAAGATGTGGAGAAAAAGGAATGTTTATACAGTATTGGTAAGAATATAAATTAGTGCAACCTCTATGGAAAACACTATGGTGGTTTCAAAGAACTGAAAATAGGTCTACCATTTGATCCAGCAGTCCATTACTGGGTATCTACCCAAAGGAAAAGAAATTATTATATCAAAAATAAACCTGTACTTGTATGTTTATCACAGCACAATTGACAATCACAAAAATATGGAATCAACCTAAGCGTCCATCAATGGACAATTGGATAAAGAAAGTGTGTTATATATACACAATGGAATACTATTTAGCCATAAAAAAGAAAAAATGAGATCATGTCTTTTGCAGCAACATGGATGGAACTGGAGGCCATTACTGTATAAGTGAAACAGACACAGAAAGACAAATACCGCATATTCTCACTTACAAATGGGAGCTAAATAATGTGTACATATGGACATAGAGTGTGGAAATATAGAAAATGGAGGCTCATAAGGGTGGGAGGTGGGAGGGAGTGGATGATAAGAAATTTCTTAGTGAGTACAATGTACATTATTCAGGTGATGGATACTCTAAAAGCCCTGACTTCACCACTACACAATCTGTGCATATAGCAAAATCAAACTTGTATCCCTTAAATTTATACAAAGTTTTTGGAAAAGATTCAGCAGTGGCCCTGAGGAAGGAACTATCAACTCTGATAGGTCAGGGACTAGATGAGGCAGTCTCTCTCAGAAGAAAAGTCAAGATTCATCGAAGAATTTGGTCAGATCTGTGTGCATGTATGTGTGAGAGTGGGGCAGGAAGAGGCTTAGTGTCCATGAAACTACATCTCTGCTTCAGTAGAGTATAATCTAGTCGCAAGTTCTAAACTTATCTTGAAAACTCAAAGAGACTTTAAAATATGGAAGCAGGGATTGGGGATTTTTTGCCATACATGACACTGACTGATTGTTCTCAGTCTTAGGGAAGGAGAAATGCTGGCAGTCATTCTGTCCTTGTTGAATTTTTTGGGGTTTTTTTGATGCATACTCAGTTCCTTAGTGCAATACTCTGGTTAGGATGCAACCCACTTCACATTGGTAAACAGTGATAAATAGGTCCAGATGTTTTACTTTAAAAGAACATTTTAGTTAATGTTCCTTGAGGAGAAACAACAGTAACCAATGTTGCCCATTTGTCTGGTCATTCTGGGCTCCAGATGACTTCATCAGTGCTTGAGGAAATAGAAATGTTTTATTGAGCTGGAGGATTAAGTATGTGCTGAGCCCCTTCTACCACTTTGGGAGGGGTTTTAAGTTAAAGCCTACAGCATTTCTGGTAAAACTCACATGAAGTGTGACAAAGTAATCAAAACTGGTCTCTGTTGCAACAGAATGAGTGAGCTGCTATTGTCTTTTCCACACCCAACAGTTTCTAGAACTGTCCCTCTGCTTACCAGCAGAAAAGCCCTTTGGAATATTACTAACCAGATTTGTGAAGGAAGTAGTTTCAGGACAAAAAAATAAATATAGACAGTGTGCATCTCTGAGATCATTGATTAAATATCCTGTTGAAGGCATTGAAAATAGGATTACCCTATTAAGAAGCCAGTAGGAGATTGCTTTGAAGTCACTGTTGGTTTAAAAACTTGAAATATATTTCTTGTAATGTTTGCCTGATTCGTTCTCAGTGATTGCTGTGGCAATGAGATATAATTGTAAACATTATTCCACACTAACACTTTAAAAAAATTTAAAATAGTTTCTATCAGTAGTTACCACAAGTGACAGCAACCAAATTTGAACTTGCTGTGGTAGGTTGGAAATGTGTCCAAAAATCTTTTCCTTCCTTCCCAAGGTGTAATCTCTTTCTCCATCCCTTAAAGCTGCATTGACCACGTGACTTGCTTTGGCCAATGGGACACTAAAAACCGTGATGCAATCAGAAGCTGGAAAAGTGCTTACACATTGAGGCTTGTCCTCTCTTGCAGCTAATGGAACCCTGCAATTGCCGTGTGGAGAAGCCGAACTGGCCTGCTGAGGACAAAAAAAATCACATGACCTGGTCATCTCCACAGCACCACAGCCAATAGCCATCCGCCTGTTAGCCTGTAAGTGTGGTCATTACTAGATCACCCAACTACCAGTTGACAAGTGAACCCAGGTGAGGTTGGTTAATCAAGGCAGCCCAGCCCGGAATCATCCAGCTAATCAACATTACTAGGAGCTCAATAAATGCTGGTTTTACACCACTGAGTTTTGGGGGTAGTTATGTCGTAAAAGCTAACTGCTTAGCTTCTTTTCAGCCTAAGCCAGAAAGAAAATTTGTTGGAAGACCTTTGTATGTTCTGAGGCCAAAACAAGTAGAAGAAAGGATGGGATGTACTTCAGCCTCAGGAACGACCAGAGCTAAAGCTATGAGTATCATCACCAAATAAAACTCACCATCATCTTAAGTGAAGATATTTTAAAGGCTCATACAACTGGTAAGCAATAAAAATTCAAATATTGACCCAAATAAGACTTCAAATTCACTTTCTTCTCTGCCCTTTGGCCTATATCTTTCCATTTTTCTCTGCCTGCTCCACCACTGTTTTACCCTCTGTTTCTGTGCACTCAACTTTATTATTTTTAAGATTCCACACATAAGTGAAATGTTTCAGCATCTTTGTGTCTGGCTTATTTCACTTAGCATAATGTCCTCTGGATTCATCCATGTTGTCACAAATGGCAGAATTTCCTTTTTAAGGCTGAACGATATTGCGTTAAAATATTCCCTTGTACCACAACTTTGTTATCCATTCATTCATCAATGGTCAATTCAATTGTTTCTATCTTGGCTATTGTGATTAATGCTGCAATGAACATGGGAGTGCAGATTATCTTTGAGGTGATGATTTCATCTCCACTGGCCATATACCTACAAGAGGGATTACTGGGTTATATGGTAGTTCTGTTTTTAATTTGGAACCTCCATATTGTTTTCCACAGTGGCTACACCAATCTACATTCCTACCAACAATGTACAAGTGTTTCTTTTTCTCCACACCCTTGCCAACATTTATTTCTTGTCTTTTTGATAAAAACTATCTTAACAGGTATGAGATATCTCATTGTGGTTTTAATCTGTATGTCCCTGATAATTTGTGATGTTGAGCACCTTTTCATATACCTGTTGGCCATTTTTATGTCTTTGGAGAAATGTCTATTTGGGTCTTTCATCCTTTTTTTGTTAAATCAGGTTATTCCTTTTTTTGCTGTTGAGTTAGTTCCTTATATTTTGGAATATTAACCCCTCATCAGATGTATGGCTCACAAATGTTTTCTCCCTATCTGTAGGTTGCTTTTTCATTATGTTAAAAGTTTCCTTTGCTGTATAGAAGCTTTTAAGTTTGATGTAATCTCATTTGTTTATTTTTGTTTTTGTTGCCAGTGCTTTTGATGTCATAACCAAAAAATCATTGCCAAAACCAATGTCAAGGAGCTTTTTCCCTATGTTTTCTTCTAGAAATTTTATGGTTCCAGGTTTTATGTTTAGGTTTTTAAATGTTAATACATTTTGAGTTGACTTTTTTGTGTATAGTATAAGGGTCCAACTTCATTCTTTTGCATATGGATATCCAGTTTTCTAACATCACTTATATTGAACAAGACTATTATTTCCCCATGGTGTCTTCTTAGTGCCCTTGTCAAAAATTGGTTGACCACATATGCTTGGGTTTATTTCTGGGCTTTTAATTCTGTTCCATTGGTCCATGTCTCTTTTTATGCCAGTGCTATACTATTTTACCATAGATTTGTGGTAGATTTTATGATCAGGTAGCATGATACCTCCAGCTTTGTTCTTTTTGCTCAAGATTGCTTTGGCTGTTTGGGGTCTCTTGAGGTTTTGTATACATCTTAGGATTGTATTTCATATTTTTGTGAAAAATGTCATTGGAACTTTGATAGGAATGCAAATTAAAAACTTAATTCCTCTTATCTAATTGAGGCTCCTCCTACCTTATTCAATGCAAATTGCTTTGAATCTATAGATTGTTTTGGATAATATAGACATTTTAACAGCATTCTTCCAATCCATAGACATAGGATATCTTTGTATTTGTGTCATCTTCAATTTCTTTCAATGTTTTATAGTTTTCTGTGTATAGATTTCTTACCTCTTTGATTTAATTTATTTCTAAGTATTTTTTATGCTATTTTAAATAGGATTGTTTTTCTTTTGGGTAGTTCATTGCTAGTATATAGAAACACTGATTTTTTTCTGTTTTTTTTTAAATATCCTGCAACTTTATTGAATTCGCTTATCAGTTCTAATAGTTTTTGGTGGAGTCTTTAGTCTTTTCTTTATGTAAATGATGTTGCCTGCAAACATGGACAATTCAACTTTCTTTCTGATCTGGATGCCTTTTCTTTTTCTTGGCTAGGACTTCCAGTACTATGTTGAACAGAAATGACAAGATCCTGATTTTAGAGAAAAATCTTTTGACCTTTCCCCATTCAGTGTGATGTTAGCTATGGGGTTATCATATATGACCTTTATTATGTTGAGGTACATTTTCTTCTTTTCATATTTACAAATTATACTCGAATATACTTATAGGGAACAGAGTGATAAAATTTTTAACACAACATAGAATAGTCAAGCTAATTAAAGTACCCATCACCTCAAATATTTAACTCTCTTTGTGATGAGAACATTTGAGACATACTCTCTTAATGATATGGAAATGTACAGTAATGAATAATAGCTATGTTCACTGTGCAATGCAATAGAGCTCAAATCAAACTTATTCCTATCTAATGGAGGCTTTGTATCCTTTATCATCTCCCCATTCCCCAAGCCTCTGGTAACCACTATTCTACTCTCTGTTTCTATGAGTTCTATTGTTTTAGATTCTACATGAGTGAAAACATGGAATATCTGTTTTTCTGTGTTTGCCTTATTTCACTTAGATGGAATTGAAAAACATGCTATGTTGTCAAATGACAGAATTTATTCCTTTTTTAAGGCTGAATAGTATTTTCAGTGTGTCTGTGTGTGTGTACACATTTTCTTTATCTTTTTTATTTTTTTGAGACAGAGTCTGGCTCTGTGGCTCAGGCTAGAGTTCTGTGGCATCAGCCTAGCACACAGCAACCTCAAACTCCTGGGCTCAAGCAATCCTCCTGCCTCAGCCTCCTGAGTAACTGGGACTACATGCACACACCACCGCATCTGGCTATTTTTTTCTATTTTTAGTTGTCTGACTAATTTTTTCTATTTTTAGTACAGATAAGGTCTCGCTCTTGCTCAGGCTGATCTTGAACTCCTGACCTCAAGTGATCCTCTCATCTTGGCCTACCAGGGTGCTAGGATTACAGGCATGAGCCACTGCACCCGGCCCACATTTTCTTTACCTAAGTGAGGTTGCTGGATTCTGGTTGGCTCTAGTTGGCTTGCTCTACTTGGGCATTGTATTATTGTTAGCACAATGCCTAAAACACACTAAATATCCAAATTCTAGCTACTGTTCTCACTAGGGAATTAATAAAGGAAGCTTGTTTTCTGGTTCTATACCTAAGGAACTTGGAGGTTAGCATTCTGTGCTAACAAGTGAAAAGCTGAACAAACTGGTATCAACTCTTAAATAAGAGAAGTGAAATAACAGAGTTGGGGTGCTATAACAAAATACCTTAGACTAGGTGACTTACAAACAAGAATTTTTCACAGTCTGGAGGCTCGGAAGTCTAAGATCAAAGTGCCAGCAGATTTGGTGTCTGGTGAGGGCCAGCTTCCTCACTGATGTCCATCTTCTGTGTCCTTACCTGGCACAAGGAACAAAAAGCTTTCTGGTGTCCATGTCATCTATATCCTCAATGATTCTTATCTTCTTGATATATTAAACTAGAAAAGTATTTTAATATCAATATTTCTTCAGCATAAGTTTCTTTCCCCAAAATTTTCCATTTGTTTCTGCCATAGAAGGATAAGGAGAAAATTTACAAAGTCCCTGAACATCAAGGATATTCTGTTAACCAGAATAGGTTAAGTTATGCTGTGGTAACAACTTTTAAATCTCAGTGGCCAAACACACACACAAATGTTTATTTCTGACATCTGCTCAAAATGATCACCTCAGGGGCTCAGGCTCAAACCAAGCAACTAATCACATTTGATCTAATAGAAATGCTGCAGCCAAGAGTGGCAAAATACATATCCTTCTCAAACATATAATTTATAAAAATTGGTCTATAAAATATCAACATATTTCAACAAATCAGTAGCGTACAGATCTTGCTCTCTGAGCATATGTAGTTCAGCAGGAGTTCTACTTCAGTGTGGCCAAGTAGGCTTCAAATTTAGTGACCTGCAATAGACAACTAAAAACTCTGGACAAAAATACAAAAAGCAAGCCAGGCACGGTGGCTCACACCTGTAATCCTAGCATTTTGGGAGGCCGAAGTGGGAAGATTATTTAAGGCCAGGAGTTTGAGCCTAGCCTGAGCAACAGTGAGACCCCTTCTCTACAAAAAATAGAAAAATTAGCCAGGCATAGAGGCACGCACCTGTAGTCCCAGCTACTTGGGAGACTGAGGCAGGAGGATCACTTGAGCCAGGAGTTTGAGGTTGCAGTGAGCTATGATGATGCTACTGCTACTGCACTCTAGCCCAGGTGACAGAGCAAGACCCTGTCTCAAAAAAATAAAATAAATTAAAATAATAATACAAAAAGGAACTACTTACTGGCTCCAGAGAGTGAACCAAAGCAGTTATATTTTGAATGGGAGTAAACTTGGAAGGAATTAGTCTAGGGTGACTTGCCATTTTTATGGTCTTTTGCTTTAAACTAACTTTTAAAAAACTAGGGGCTGGGTGCAGTGGCTCACTCCTGTAATCCTACCACTCTAGTAGGCCAAGGCGGAAGGATCACTTGAGCTCAGGAGTTGGAGACCAGCCTGAGAAAGAGCAAGATCCTGTCTCTACTTAGAAAACAGAAAAATTAGCCCAGTGTGATGACACGTGTCTATAGTCCCATCTACTTGGGAGGCTGAGGCAGTAGGATCGCTTGAGCTCAGGAGTTTGAGGTTTCTGTGAGCTAGGCTGATGCCACGGCACTCTAGCCCGGGTGACAGAGCAAGAATCTGTTTCAAAAAAAAAAAAAAAACAAAACACTAAATATACAAAGACTTTCAGCAATGCTCTTCACTTAATTCAGATTGCTTGATGGAGAAAATTGATTAACTTGAAGTAGAGATTTGGTGACTCTTCTGTAGATACCTTTTTACTATGAAAGTATATTCCTAACCTCACCCCAGCTGAGTAATCCACATGGTTGGCCAAAAATTTTTTTCATCCCTCCTAAAATCAATCCTGGTATATAATCCTATCTCTTAGCCTAGTTAGACTCCTTGAACCCATTCCATCATGACTGTGATAACTCATGGATTAGCCTCAAAAAATTCATCCCAAGAAGATAAACATCTACATCAACATTATAGAAAGATGACCTAAACTTTCACTATAGTGAAGTTAGAACTCACTGCTCCTTCCTCCTTCTCTCATCCCTCCTTCCTTCTTTTCTTCCAATCAGTTAGTGAGAAATTTAATGCTTCTGAAATCATTGTGTTAGATTAGTAGCAGGTCACTAAGTTAATGATGGATTTGTAATTAGGATAAAGTTCTTTCCATTTGGACATTTTTTTTTTTTGAGACAGTCTCACTCTGTTGCCCCAGCTAGAGTGCCGTGGCGTCACCCTAGCTCACAGCAACCTCAAACTCCTGGGCTCAAGCGATCCTCCTGCCTCAGCCACCATGCCCAGCTAATTTTTTCATATATATATACTTTAAGTTGTCCAGCTAATTTCTTTCTACTTTTTAGTAGAGACAGGGTCTCTCTCTTACTCAGGCTGGTCTTGAACTCCTAAACTCAAACGATCCGCCCACCTTGGCCTCCCGGAGTGCTAGGATTACAGGCATGAGCCACCTGACCTGGTCTTTTTTTTTTTTTTTTTTTTTAGAAACAGAGTCTGCTCTGTCACCCCAGATGGAATTCAGTGGCATCATCATAGCTCACAGCAACCTCAAACTCCTGGGCTCAAGTGATCCTCCTGCCTCAGCCTCTCGAGTAGCTGGGACTACAGGCATGCACCCCAATGCCTGGCTAATTTGTTTTCTATTTTTAGTAGAGACAGGGTCTCACTCTAGCTCAGGCTGGTTTCATATTCCTGAGCTCACCAATCCTCCTGCCTGGACCTCCCAAGGTGCTGGGATTACAGGCATGAGCCACTGCGCCTGGCCCATATTACTTTTTTGACCATGTGCATAGTCTCAGTAATGAAGTAGAAATATGGTAAATTGAGACAATTTAAACTGCATTTATGCGGCTTGTGTATATTTGTAACAATTTTGATGGGAAAGGCCTCCAAGGACAAACCAATACACTTGCTAAAAGTCCTATCAGAAAGTCATTTGGAAATTGATCAGGGCAGCCAAAGCTTAATAAGGAGCATATGAAAAATCAGAAACTGCTGAAAGAACAGGATATAGTCTGTGTAAAAAACAAAACCTCTTCAAAAAGGTAGAGACACTCTAGCATGTGCTTTTCACTCTTGCATGGAGGAGGTACTCTTGGTAAAGGCCCTTGTAATGAGTCAAGTGAAGGAAACACTTTTGACTATATGAAGAGTTTCTCTAAAAAGACATATTTATTACTTGTCAATAATTGTGAGTTTTATGGCTATGACTTCTTATTTGCTGCCAAACAAGCTAGTGAATGCTTTTCTATCTCCTGGCGATTCCTCAGTCGTCATTCCTAGTGCTCTTAACAAAAATTAAATGGCATGTCAGGCAGTTGGTTTTTATTTCAATACACACATGTTTTTAATGTCCTCAAAGTGGGGACTAATTAAACCCATTTGTTCTTCTCAGAAGTTTTAAGTTTGCTTCGAGGCTGTTAATAAGATTGAAATCCATAGGGGAAAAAAATGTTGAAGAGGAATCTGCTGAAATATTAAGAGTGCTTATCTCCTAGCAATAGAATTTTAGTTAATTTTTTAATTTTGCACTTTCTTATATTTTTCTACCATGAACACATCCTTCAAAATCAGAAGGAAAAAGACATTAAAATATAAAACATCTATGGCAAAGGCCATATTAAAGCCAGTACATTTCTTAGGAAAATCATTTCATATATATAAATAGTAGATATTGACTGTTATCTCTTGTTTATCTTTGTATCCTCCATAGTTCCTAGTTGTTAAAAAAGGGAGTGGTTTAAGTGTAAGGCATGATGTTCACTAGAGTTAGCATGGCTTCCCGCTGCCTCTCGCCACTCTCTGGACACTAGGCTACCGGACCCCCACCGCGGTTCGAGAACTTGACAATTGCAAGGCAAATGATGGAAAAATTGAGGGTTTAATAGCTGAATTTGTGAACTTAGAGTTCCTCAGTTTAATAAATGTAAGCTTGATTTCAGTTTCAAATCTCCCCAAGCTATCTAAATTGAAAAAGCTTGAGCTCAGTGACAATAGAATCTTTGGAGGTCTGGCCATGTTAGCAGAAAAACTCCCCAATCTCACACATCTAAACTTGAGTGGAAATAAACTGAAAGATAACAACACCTTGGAAACTATGAAAAAGTTGGAGTGTCTAAAAAGCCTGGACCTCTTTAAGTGTGAGGTTACTAACCTGAATGACTACTGAGAGTGTCTTCAAGCTCCTGCCCCAGCTGACCTACCTGGATGGCTATGATCGAGAGGACCGGGAAGCCCCTGACTCAGATGCTGAGGTGGTTGGTGTTGATAAAGAGGAGGAGGATGAAGAAGGAGAAGATGAAGAGGAGGATGGTGAAGAGGAAGAGTTTGATGAAGAGTTTGATGAAGAGTTTGATGAAGATGAAGACGAAGATCTAGAAGGGAAAGAAGACAAAGATGAAGTCAATGGGGAGGAGGAAGAAGTTGGACATGATGGAGAAGTTGATGAAGATGAGGATGAAGAGGAAGAGCAAAGCAGCGAGGGTGAAAAGAAGAAGAGAGAAACAGATGATGAAGGAGAAGATGATTAAGACCCCAAATGGCCTGCAGAATCAAAACTGTTCAGTATCAGTTGGACTGCTCATAGATTTGGTAGCTGTTTTAAAAAAAAAAAAGGTAGCTATGATACAAACCCCAGGGCACCCACCCACCCAAAGAGCCAAAGAATAGTCCCTGTGACACTCCGCCTTCCTTCATTTAGTCCCTCTTGACAATCCACCACCAAGCTTAGGGACTTCACCCCAACAAAATTGTAAGCATTGTTAGGTTTTCTTATAAGACTCTTGTTGTAGCGTGGATAGCTGTGATTGGCGAGTCAACCATCTGTGGCTACCAGTTACACTGAGATTGTAACAGCATTTTTACTTTCTGTACAACAAAAAAGCTTTGTAAATAAAATCTTAACATTGCTTGTCTTTCAATGAATATTTTTTTACATTAGGACATTTTATGTGACAACTGCCAAAAAAATACTTTTTAAGAATTTAAGTGAAATAAACATGTTACTCTTTGGTTTAAAAAAAAGTATAAGGTACAGGCCGGGCACGGTGGCTCACGCCTGTAATCCTAGCACTCTGGGAGGCTGAGGCGGGCGGATCGCTCAAGGTCAGGAGTTCGAAACCAGCCTGAGCAAGAGCGAGACCCCGTCTCTACTAATAACATAAAGAATTTAATTGGCCAACTAAATATATATAGAAAAAATTAGCCAGGCATGGTGGCGCATGCCTGTAGTCCCAGCTACTCAGGAGGCTGAGGCAGAAGGATCGCTTCAGCCCAGGAGTTGGAGGTTGCTGTGAGCTAGGCTGACGCCACGGCACTCTAGTCCGGGCAACAAAGTGAGACTCTGTCTCAAAAAAAAAAAAAAAAAGTATAAGGTACAATGCTAAGTATTGCAAGAGATATAAAGAATTACCATATAAATGTAAAGAACTTAATTATTCATCTTTACAAAGACCTTATAAAATAAATGGTATGTGTATTTTACAGAAAAAATGGGTATCAGTGAGGCAAGTGACTTGTCCAATGTCACATAATTAGTAAGTGATTGGGCTAGGTTGTTTCAATAATGGCCTCCAAAGAAGCACATCTTATGTGACTTGCTGTGTCCAGTGGGACATTAGCAAAAAGGACACAAGCAGAAGCTTGAAGAGGTCTTGCACACTGAGGCTAGTCCTCTCTTGCTGCTCTTTGAAAGCCTGAGTCTACCATGTGAAGTAGGTTGGGCTAGCCTATTGGAAGATAGGACACCACAAAGTTCAGAAATGAGCCTTTGCAGCTGAGGCAAAGGAGACATACTGGCCTGACAGCTGCCACACACATGAATGTGCATTCTTCTCACCCCTGCCCCTTTAGATAAGAGGCTAAACTATTTTTTTTTTGTAAAGGGCTCAGAGTAAATATTTAGACTTTGTTGGCTATATGGTTTTCATCACAACTACTCAACCGTGTTGCAGCTATTCAGCTCTGCAGTTGTAGCAGGAAAGCAGCCACAGATGATATACAAACAAATGGGCATGGTTGTGTTCCAATAAAACTTTATTTACAAGAACAGGCAGTTTGCTGGGTTTGTCCCACAGGCTACAGTTTGTTGACCTCTGCCTTAATTATGTAAGCTAGTAATATTTTCTAAACCTTTTCTTGGATATTCATTTTGTTTTTAAAAATTATTTTACAATTATGTTATCCTTGAATCTGGAACACTAGAGATCATTCAATTTTTTTTTTTTTTGAGACAGAGTCTTGCTCTGTTGCCTGGACTAGAGTGCCATGGCGTCAGCCTAGCTCACAACAACCTCAAACTCCTGGGCTCAAGCGATCCTTCTGCCTCAGCCTCCCGAGTAGCTGGGACTACAGGCATGTGCCACCATGTCCGGCTAATTTTTTCTATTTTTAGTAGAGATGGGGTGTCACTCTTGCTCAGGCTGGTCTTGGACTCCTGAACTCAAGTGATCCTTCTGCCTTGGCCTCTCAGAGTGCTAGGATTACAGGCATGAGCCACTGTGCCTGGCCATCATTCAGATTTTTGAGGGAAGAAACCATTTCTTCTTGTAGCTCCTGCACCTCACTCAGTGCATGGCATGCACTAAATGCTCTGTTAATGCTCACTTATAAATTGGGTTGATTGCACCTAGCCAGCCAACCCCCCCTTATCTCAGAGCTGAGGATATGGTACCTTCGGAGAAGCACTATGGCCAGTAGGGGATGCTCGGATATAGGTTCTAGTTTTGACTCTGGCAGTGACACTAAATTGCTGCAAGTCACTTCCTCTCTCTGGGCCTATCTTCATCATCTGTTAAATGGGGAGTGGAATTGTGGCACACTCTGATTCCCTAGCTGATGGCCATTCCCAACCACCTTCTTCCTTACCTATCTCCCTACAGAGGCTGTAAATGACAAATTGTCACTTTCCAGCCTCATTTGCAGTCAAAATTGACCATAGGACCTAGTTTTGGTCAATGAGATAGAAGAAAAATTACAGGAGGCTTTTGGGGAAGACTCCCCTCCGCCTACGAAAAGAGTAAGCCCTGTAAGATGAGCTCCTTTTAATTTTTCACTTTGGATACCCTACCATTTGAGGACATAATGCCTGCAGCTACAGCAGCCATATTGGAGCCATGAGCCTTTAAGAAACCATAGTCACCTCTATTTGGTGCTGTTATTTTGCTGACAAATTCATTTTTAACCAGTATGATGGTCCTTAGGGTACCCTTTAGATCTGTGAGTAGAGAGATGATACAGTTAATCAAAGAACTAAGCCTTGAACTCAGTTATCTTAATGCATGTGCCTTTACTAATATATGAATCTGCTTCTTAATGGTCCATTTTATATTTGACTCACCCATTCATTAATTTAACTAAAATATATTGGAACTAGTCTACAATGCAGTCATACTCTTAAGTAGACACTGATATTCATAATCCATAGATAATATTTTACATGGATGTCCTCAAAAAGGACACATAATCAACTGAGATATGCCTCAGTCTCAAAGCTGGGGGCTTTTTCTCACATATGTGTGCCAACAAAAAATCATAAATGACTTTTAAAAACTTAAAGTTGGAAGACACTGACTGGTGTTATTTGATATTTGATGAAAACCAAACTGTTCAGTTCTAATTGGGCCAAATAGAACACTTCTAGATCAGCTGGAAAAAAAAAAGAAAAGTAAATTGCTTTGACAAACTCAAGAACAAATACTCTTTCAGATCACATTCTCTGAGAAACATTTAGAAGCTATATGCTAATCAAAGTTTATTTAATTTCTCCTAATTCAGAGTAATCCTTTCATTAGGTATCTTGTTATGCTTGTATTTTTACTATGAAGTCAAAACTACCCTTGTATAACAGTCAAACATTTGAAACAAAATATTTAAGATTCATTTTATGCAAACAGTAGACCAGAGAGGATATTAGAAACTGGGGCTAAATCTGAGAGCAGGAGGGAAGTTAATCAAAATCTGATATTCTGGGTCATTAATTGGACAGATGGCACTGTTATAAAATCAGAATTTAAAAACAGTATTAAGAATTAAGCTGTTACTTACTATTGATTTAGTGACAATATGGCATCTTGGAGTATTTTTGCTGTTTTTAATTGTAAGAAATTTATGAAATAGAGACCAAAAAATAAAAACTGAAAAAGTAACAAGTTCATGATATAAGTAGGAGGAAGTAGTTAAATGTTCCTAAAATTAATTATTTAGAAAATTTATTTTAGTAAAAAAGACTCTTCAAAGGAAAATTCTAGCCACCCTATCTTCCAATAATTCAGTTTATGATTATAATAAATTATTACATATTTTTAATTTTTGTATTTTCATTATATATCAAAACACTATCTTGGACATTCATCTCCCATAGTATTTGTATTGTTATATGATCTCTCACTTTCAAATTATATAACTAAAAAGTTATATTATGAACTAACATTTTTGTTGACTCTGATATTTAGTCTTATACCTGTTGGTCCCTGGATTTACATAAGAGGTTTCTATTTCAAAATCTAGGATATGACTTCTTTTCTTTAATTTAAAACCTTCTTCTTTCCACGTTATCTACCAAAATGTAAGAGTAACTTTATTATTGGCTTATGTACTTTAACAGTACTAAATGAATACTGTTCAGCTTAGCTAAATTTTAGTTCAGATAATTTTATGTTATGCAAGTAAGGTTTCTCATTTCTGCAAATTTGTTTTTCTATTGTGCATATGCGGAAAGTTGCAAAAATGGCCACAATGCTTTGTAGCTCTTGCGACCAAGAAGTGAAGTCTATTTCCTCACCCCTTGAATCTGGGCTGGCCAAGTGACTTGCTTTGATGAACAGAATGTAAGAAATGTTATATAAAATTCTCGACCTAGGCCTAAAGACACCTTGCTCTTTGGCTTTCTTGTGGTTCTTAGAACACTTTACCACCATATCATCTAGGCTGAGCTACCCTGCTGGATGACAAGAGACCAGTTGGAGCAGAGATAAACTATCTTAGCTTAGGCCCCCCAGAAACCAACTAATCTGGCAGCTAACCACAGAAATATGAGTCAACCCAGCAAAGACCAGCAGGGAAGCATCCCTGTCAAGCCCAACCCAAATTGCTGTCCCATAGAATTCAGAGATAAATCAATAATGGTTGTTTTAAGCCAATAGATTCTGGGTAGTCTGTTACACAGCAATAGATAACTGATACAATCTGCATCTAAGAGATTTAAGTAAAAAAACAAGCATTTTTCTGCTTTTATATTTCCATTTCTGCATGTTTATTCTTTTGTAATTTGGTGAGCCTTAAAGATCGCATAAATGATTCTGAAAAAAGACATTTAAATTAGTCTTTTTTTTTTTTTTTGAGACAGAGTCTCACTCTGTTGCCCGGGCTAGAGTGAGTGCCGTGGCTTCAGCCTAGCTCACAGCACCCTCAAACTCCTGGGCTCAAGCAATGCTTCTGCCTCAGCCTCCTGAGTAGCTGGGACTACAGGCATGTGCCACCATGCCCGGCTAATTTTTCCTATATATTTTTAGTTGTCCAGCTAATTTCTTTCTATTTTTAGTAGAGACAGGGTCTCACTCTTGCTCAGGCTGGTCTCAAACTCCTAAACTCAAGCGATCGTCCTCCCTCAATCTCCCTGAGTGCTAGGATTATAAGCATGAGCCACCCTGCCCAGCCCTTTGTCTACTTTATAATGTTTTTTTTTTTCTTGTTTGAGTTCCTTATAGATTCTAGATATTAGTCCTTCATCAGATGCACAATTTGCAACTATTTTCTCCCATTCTGTATGTTGTCTGTTTACTCTGTTATTTCTTTTGCTGTGCAAAAGTTTTTTAGTTTAAGTCCTATTTGTTTATTTTTGTTGCATTTGCTTTTGGGGTCTTAGTCATAAATTATTTGCCTAGTCCAAAGTCCAGAAGAATTATTCCTAAGACTTCCAGAATTTTTATGGTTTCAGGTCTTACATTTAAGTCTTTAATCCATCTTGAGATAGTTTTGTATATGGTGACAGATAGGGATCCAGTTTCACTCTTCTGCATGTGGCTATTCAATTTTTCTAGTACCATTTATTGAAAAGGGTGTCCTTTCCGCAGTTCATGTTTTTGTCTGTTTTTATCAAAAATCAGTTGGTTATAGGTATCTGGCTTTATTTTGGGGCTCTGTATTCTGTTCCATTGGCCTATGTGCCTATTTTTAATGCCAGTACCATGCTGTTTTGATTTACCATAGACTGGTAGTATAATTCAAAGTCAGGTAATGTGATACCTCCAGCTTTGTTCTTTTTGCTTAGGATGGCTTTGGCTATTTGGGGTCTTTTTTCATTCCATATGAATTTTAGGACTCTTTATTCTAATACTGTGAAAAATGATGTTGGTGTTTTGATAGGAATTATATTGAATCTGTAGATTACATCGGGCAGTACAATCATTTTAGTGATATTGATTTTTCCAATCCATAAGCATGGGATGTTTTTCCATTTGTGTCATCTAGGATTTCTTTCATTGGTGTTCTGTAGTTTTCCTTGTGGAGGTCTTTTACTTGTCTTCAAGTTTGAAATTCTTTCTTCTGCTTGGGCTAGTCTATTAAAACTTTCCACTGTATTTCATAATTCCCTAAATGAATTTTTCATTTCCAGAAGTTGTTTGGTTTTTTTTTTTAAGTAGCTATCTCTTTAGAAAATTTTTCATTCATACCCTGGATTGTTTTTATTTCTCTTTATGGTTTTCAACTTTCTCTTGGATATTATTGGGCTTCTTTTATAACCAATATTTTGAATTCTTTTTCTGATATTTCAAAGATTTCATTTTGGTTTGGATCCATTGCTGGAGAGTTAGTGTGATCCTTTGGGGCTGTTATAAAAACTGTTTTTTCCTATTACCAGAATTTTTTCCTCTGGTTCTTTCTCATCTGGATAGACTATGATTATTTTTTAGTTTATTTTCAATTGCCTCCCCCCGCAACACACACACCCAAGGATGTGATTATGATATGCAGTATCTGATTGCCTGGCTTTGGTTCTATTAATAGATACTTTCAGTGGCAAAGACTTTATGTGAGTCCCTTGGTTATAGATAAACTTCATGTGGCGGCTTTCTCAGATGCTTGTTATAGTTGCGATGTACTGGGCGTGTGAGCAGGTTCACTACCTCCTGCAAGGCTGAAATTGCAGTGGTCTCATGAAGCTTGTCTCCTTCTCCAGGGCTGTGTATTTTTTTCAGTACCTTTTACACTGGGCTGAGCAATTCAGCTTTTCGGCCAGTAGGTGGCACCCAAGGATAAGAATTGACTGCAGCAGAAGCTGCTGGGTATCTGTGATACTATGACGGCAGGTGTAAGCCGCAGCCCTGACCGGGGTGGCAGGGGACGCTCCCAGTGAAATGCACTGAGGTCTTCGCTGTGGCAGGCGGGAGCTACCGCAGCTCCACTACCAAGCTAGCAGGAATGTGATTTGTCTCCTCCTCATGCCCCTGTCTCAGTGCTCAGGATATTCAGCTCCTACAGATACCACAGACCATCTCCAGGAACACTCCTGTTCCATGTAGAGAGGGGGGCAGGGTCCCACACCTCATGCAAACCTGAGTCCGGAGGGCATACATGCGATGGGAAAGCATTTGCCCCATAGTGCCCTAGAAAAGCGGTCCACAGGTGTATCTACGCCGAGCTCCGATGAGAAGCCTCGGCTGTGTCCACAACAGTGAGTGAGGGGGAGAAGTACCCCTCTCCAGGTCCCTTCACAAACACTGGTATGCCTGTCCACTGAGGGGCAACCATAGTCCTTGCCCATGAAGCCAGCATCTCTGCTGAAAGAGGCACTCTATGCCTATGAGCAGGGAAATCTAAGCCACAGAAAAGTCTATGCTCTGGATCTCTTTGTCCTACGTGGGACAGTATGCTCCTCCCTTCTGTTCAGAGTGGAACTCCCTGAGAGCTAGACCACTGGGCATCCTGCTGCCCCGCTGAGTCTAGCCGCCCTGTGTGGCTGCTGCAATCCAAGTGGGTGCTGGGGAATGTCTGCATGGGATCTGGTGATGTGAAGACACAAGGGTTGATGGTCCCTGGGCAGTACGAAGTTCCACAATGGGTACGTACCCAGTGCCTGCCACCACAGCTTGGGTCCAGAGGGAAACAAGAACCCTGCACGAGCTGGTAGCCCAGTGCAATGACCTTGAAGTCCTCAAATCGCAGCCCACTCCAGCATTTGGGCTTGTGAGGGCAAAGAAGCTCTCCTTAAGTCTGGATACCAGCAGTCTGACGCAAGGGCTAGAAAAACCAAAACCATTCTCACCTACCTTTTCCACGGAATATTAAGTCCCTCAGGGTTTGATCTCTGGCAGCTTTTTTGTGTGTCGTTGCCTCTTCTCTTGAGCTCTCCCCTTAACACTCCACTCGAGCTGTGGTTATTCACCTGTAATTTTGGTTCTTCCTTCTGAGGAGAATTGGTCTCTGCGGTCTCTAGTCAGCCATCTTGGGGGGAAAAAAGAGAAATGGCCTAGATTCTTATCTTGATGCTATTGAGCTACAGATTGAGAATTATACACCCACTCACAGCCGCTGGCTGCATTGAGTGACTTCAGGAAACTCCCTTAAAAAACCAGCCCCTGTGAAACTTAGAGCATGGAGGAGTGGAACGGAGTAGATACCCTCTGTAGGCCAGAAGGACAGGGAGGAGAAATTGTGTCAAAATGGACAAGCGCCTTTTCCCAGATTCACCCACAAATAAGTCACCTACGTCAGTAAAAAAGCAGAGAAAGCTTAAGAATACTGCTTCAATGGACTATTCTCAAATGTAAAGCTATTCATACATCAGGAGCAATAAATAAGTGTTCCTGCCCAACAATGTCATGAACTAAAAGTGATATGGGTAACCTGACCATCACTCAAAAGTTAGAGTTAAAATGAGAAATACGCCATCTTGAGAAAAGGGGGGAGAACATTTTTGTATGGATAGTGACAATAATAATAAAGATAGCTAATGGGTTTTGAGCACTCACTATATAGCAGGCTGTGTTCTAATGAGAGTATTTTATTCAATCATCACGTAACCCTATGACATAGAAATATTTATTATCCTCTTGTTACAGACATGGGGATAATGAGGCACCAACAGCCAAAGGAACTTGCCCCACAAAATACAAGATGGTGTAGAATTTGTATCTTTTCTGGATTGTTTCCATCTGAGAGTAATAAGTATATTTTGAAAGATTTATATAATTTACATGAAGTTTTGCTTATTAATCTAGAGATTGGTTCTTCCATCTAAGACTTTTGATCCAATGCCTAGTGTTTGAATTGAGAGAGTTTCTAGACAAAAGCTTTCCGTTTAATCGTCCCTATGGTTCATCCAATCAAGGTTACATCCTGTTTTACCGATAGCCGCCTCCTCTTTAACCCATTGTGGATAGGTAATTAGAAAGAATAAAAGCTTAAAAGTTTGAGGCTGCCATTACAGTTTGGAAATTTTGTCAGAAGCAGACTCACCCTAGGATGTAATTTGACATCCCCTTTCATTCTGTGATCATTTATTCTTATTCTGCAAATACTGACCTAGTATGGTATCTCTGAGTACTATATGTACACTATATATACATAAATACTGTTTTGCTGGTGATTCATAGATACTATGAATCTACTATTTATTGCTTCATAGCAAATTATCTAATACTTATACCTTAAGTCTAAAACTATTCATTATATCTCATGATTTTGTGGCTCAGGAATTTGAGCAAAGCTTAACTCAGTGATTCTTTTGCTCCGTGTGGCATTGGCTCACAGCCAGAGAGAATGGGCAGATGGTCAAACTGTTAATGAAGCCATAGGTTCAGGAGGGTGAATAAAGCATGGGTTTTTTTTCTAAAACTTTGTTTAGAAACCCCTTACCCACTAGCAGACACCCCCTCCAGCCATAGGCAACCACTAATTTACTTTCTGTTTCTATGGATTTACTTATTCTGGAAATTTCATATAAATGGAATCATACAATATGAGGCCTATGTGTCTGGCTTCTTCCACTTAGCATAATGTTTTAAAGGTTCTTTCATGTTATAGTACTGTATATATGGGTACTTCATTCCTTTTTATGGTTGAATTATATTCCATTGCATAGATTTATCACATTTGTTTAGCTGTTGTTGACAAACATCTGAGTTGCTTCTACATTTTGACCATTGTGAATAACGCTTCTATGAACATTCACATATGAGCTTTTATGGAAACATGTTTTCATTTCTCTTGGATATATAAGTAGAAGTAGAATTTCTGAGACATACTGTAACTTTGTTTTACGTTTTAAGGAAGAGCTAAACCATTCTCTGAAGTACCTTACCATTTATATTTCCATCAAAAATGTATGAGACTTCCAATTTTTCTACATCCTCACCAACTCTTAGCTATCTTTCTGATTATGGCCATCCTGGTGGGTGTAAATGGTATCTTATTGTGGTTTTGATTTGCATTTCCCTAATGGCTAATGATGAGCGTCTTTTAATATATTTATTAGCCATTTGTATATCTTTATGGAAATATCTACTCAAATCCTTTTTCCATTTCTAAATTGGGTTATTTGTCTCTTTATTATTGAGTTATAAATGTTCTCTGTATACTCTGGATACCAGTAGCTTACTGATATGACTTACAAATATTTTCCCCACACTGTGGATTGTCTCTTCACTTTTGTGATGGTATTGCTTGCAGCATAAAAGCTTAATTTTTATGTAGTCTAATTCATCTATTTTTTGTTACTTATACTTTTGATGTCATTTCTAGAAGCCATGGTCTAGAAACCAATGGTCTAATATAAAGTCATGAAGATTTACTCCTGCTTTCTAAGAGTTTTATAGTTGTAGCTCTTACATTTCTTTAGGTCTATTTTTGTGAATGTTGTTTGTTTTTTTAAAAAATAAAAAATCCCACTTTATTTTCATGTGGATGTCCCGTTGTCCCACCACCTTTCGTTGAAAAACTATTCCCCCCCCCATTGAATCATCTTGGCAACCTTGTTGAAAATCAATTGACCATAAACGTAAGGATTTATTTCTGGACTCTTAATTCTTTTCTACTGATCAACATGTCTATTCTTATGCAAGTACCATGCTGTTTTGACTACTACAGCTTTGAAGTTATGAAATTGGGAAACGTGAGTCTTCCGAATTTGTTCTTCTTCAAGATTGTGTTGACTTCTGATCCCTTGCATTTCCTTATGAAATTGAGACTCTGCTTGTCAATTTCTCCAAAGAAATCAGTTGGGATTAGTAGTGACAACATTGAATCTGTAGATCAGTTTTGGAAGTACTGCCATCTTAACAACTTTAAGTCTTCTGATCTATCCACATGGGATGACTTCTATGTATTTAGATCTTCTCCAGTTTCTTTCACCCATTTTTTTTTAAGTTTTCAGTGTGTAAGTTTCACACTTTTGTTAACTTCATTCCTAAGAGTTTTGATCTTTTTGGTACTACTGTAAATTTTCTTAATTTCCAGATTGTACATTTCTAGTGTATAGAAATGCAATTGATTTTGTATATTAATCCTATATCCTTCAACCTTGCTGAACTCATTTACTCTAAGTTTTAGTGGATTTCTTAGGACTTTTTTTTTATATTTTGGATTTCTACAATGACTTGAAGGATTTTTCTATAAGATCCCATCTTCTGCAAATGAAGATCATTTTCCTTTCCAATATGGATATGTTTTATATCTTTACCTTCTCTTCTCATTTTTTTAAAGAAACAGGGTCTCACCATATTGCCCAGGCTAGAGTGCAGTGGCTATTCTCAGGCCCAATCATAATGCACTTATAGCCTTGAACTCCTGGGCACAAGTGATCCTCCCAAGCAGCTAGGACTACAGGCATGCACCACTGTACTTCTTTTTGCCCAATTGCCATGACTAGAACCTCCAGTACAATGTTGAATAGAAATGTGAGAGTAACCATCCTTGTCTTATTCCTGACCATTCACCATTAAGTACAATGGCTGTGGGTTGTTTTTTTTCTCATAAATGCCCTTTCTCATGTTTATGAAGTTCCCTTATATTCCTATTTTTGGGGTATTTTTATCCCAAAAGGGTGTTGGATTATGTCAAATGCTTTTTCTGCATCTATTGAGAAGATCATGTGGTCTTTGTCCTTTGTTTTATTAATATGATATATGACATTGTTTTTCCCCTCAGATATTAAATCAGTCTTGTATCCCTAGAACAAATACTACTTGGTCGTGGTATCTAGTCATTTTTACCTATTGGTAGATTCTATTTGCTAGTATTTTGTTGAGGGTTTTTACATCAAAATCCGTAAGGGGTTATTGTGATTATTAATTTTTTGAGTCAACTTGACTGGATAGGGGATGCTCAAATAGCTGTTAAGACATTTTTGGATGTGTCTATGAGAGTGTTTCTGGAAGAGATTAGTATTTGAATTGGTAGACTGAGTAAAGAAGATCCACCCTCACCAATGTGGGTGGGCATAATCAAATCCATCAAGGACCTGAACAGAACAAAAAAGTGGAGGAAGGTGAATTCACTCCGTGGTAAGTTTTGAAGTTACTCAATTTCTTGTTTCAGGTTGATTAAGATTTTCTATTTCTTTGAGTCAGTTTCAGTAGTTTCTATAGAAATTTGTCCATTTCATCTAGGCTATCTAATTTGTTGGCATAGTTCATAATATTCCCTTATAGTCACTTTTCTGTAATGTCAGTGGTGATGTCCTTTCATTTCTAAGTAATTTGTTTCTATTCTCTGGTCAGTCTAGCTAAAAGTGTTTCGATTTTGCTGATATTTTTACATAACCAACTTTTCATTTTTTCCCTCTTTTTCTATTCTATTTCATTTAATTGTGCTCTAATCTTATTTCCTTCCTTCTGCTTGTTTTGGGGTTATTTTTCTCTTTTTTTTTTTTTTTTCTTTTTTATTGGGGGAAAACTACAAAGCATTTACAGTATAATGTTTACAGTCACAATTTATAGTGAGCTGATTTCCCAAAATATATTACCACTCAAGTTGACTTATCTTGTTACATTTAAAA
>CAUYRT010005814.1:0-14883 GCA_963574885.1 Lepilemur ruficaudatus
ACATAGAAAAAATTAGCCAGGCATGGTGGCGCATGCCTGTAGTCCCAGCTACTTGGGAGGCTGAGGCAGTAGGATCACTTGAGCCCAGGAGTTTGAGGTTGCTGTGGGCTAGGCTGACGCCATGGCACGCTAGCCCCAGCAACAGAGTGAGACTCTGCCTCAAAATAATAATAATAATAATAATTCACAATGGAGAAAATAATATTACTCACTTTAGAAGGTTATTGTGCTGATTAAATGAGATAATGTATAAAAATGCTCCTGCTAGACTCTGAGGCTTATGCTGAGGACTTGGTTTAGGTACAAGCCCTTTAGCTGGGGACTGAGCCTAACAGTCACTTGACATTCATGTCTTGGTTAATGAAAGTCACAAATTCAAACGTTCCTGAAAAACTCAGGATATACCATCCGAAAATGTCAAGGATCTACTGTATTGAGTGCTTTCCACAACCAGGCATGGTATTAACGGGTGGAGACACACAAAAGCAGCAAGGCTGCCTCACAGAACTCAGAGTGAAGGGGCAACATAGTCACACTTTCAAATAACTACAATTCCAGGTGCTATGTGTTATATCAGGAGTAGAAACAAAATGCTGAGGAGAAAGGCAAGAGAAAATATGTTTCAGAGAATTATGAGCACTTCCCCAAAACAAGAAATAAATGATCTGAAGACTTTTATAAATAAGAAGTTCATCAATTAACCAATAAGTTGCTGTAGTTGATTCGAGTCACCAAGTTAATCACACAAATACCCAAATGGCAAGCACAACCGGATGGATGGGCCATGAGGAGGGTGGGCACAGGCAGCAGTCGGATTGCAGAATGCCTGTGTTTGGTAGGTCTGGCTTCACATGAACAAAGCAGGAATTTCTGGCCTCAGATAGAGGGGGAAAAGCAGACATGTTGAAGCAGGAACTCTCTGAGGTAGTAAAAGAAGGCCTCTCCACCCCACAACCTGCAAGTGATTATTGTATTCTAAATTTTATTTTTTCAAAAGTGACATGTCAGGCCAGGTGTGGTGGCTCATGCTTGTGATCTCAGCACTCTGGGAGGCCGAGACGGGAGGATTGCTTGAGGTCAGGAGTTCGAGACCAGCAAGATCTACTGGTGGTGGTACATGCCTGTGGTCCCAGCTACTCAGGAGGAGGAGGCAGGAGGATCGTTTGAGCCCAGGAATCTGAGATTGCAGTGAGCTATGGTGATATCACTGCACTCTACCTGGATGACAGAGAAAGACCCTGTCTCAAAAAAAAATTAAAATTAAAAAGTGACATGTTATCACAAAGGAAAATGCCAGGGTGTCACTTTTATTCAATCCTGTAATTAAACTTCTTTCCATCCACTTTACCCCAAAGCCCAAGAGGAAACATTTCACCCAGTGATGCTGGCAGAATGCTTGCAGGTTCAAGTTTTCACTATTCCCATCATTACTTTGCTTGGGGATCTGTGCCTAATTGGGAAAATTTCCCTTTTCTATTAACTATCGGAACAAAACCCCATTACTTTTTGTTCTGCCAAAGAACCTGAACCGCAAAGGAACTGCTGAGTCCTAATTTATTAAAAAGCAAACTGTCATCAGAAATTGTAATTTCACTCTTGCCTATGGAAGTAAACTATTTATGAGTTTTCTGTGGCAAGCACTAATAGAGTAAATTTATTCCATGGGTATTAACTACGTCAGGAATTTTTGCTCTATTATTTTCCATAGTTCTAATGACTTCAAAAGACTAGGTAGACATATGCCAAAGTGGGAAATAAAAACTGCTAGGGAGAGAAACTGCCTGCAATATCATGTATTGAATAAGGCAGATGCATGCAAATGAAAAACAATAGAGAAGCACTATTCCCATGACCTCACCCTGACACTCAGGTGGCCTAACTCTCTAATAAAGAATCACTGGCAAGGAAGAAGACGAAAGTTATTTTAAAATCTATCAATGCATGTTCTGTATGTTGTGTACCGATGTCAATATTCTGGTTGTGATATCATACTATATATAATTTTGCAAGGCATTATCCTTGGGAGAAACTAGGTAAAAGGCAAAGGTGTCTCTCTGTATTGGTTTTTACAATTGCATGTGATCTACAATTATCCCAAAATAAAAAGTTTAAATAAAAAATTTGTAAAAAAAGGTCTGTCAGTCCAGTTAAGTTTGGCTGGCTGGGAATGGAAGTGAGGGGGCTTTTATTAATACTTTCTATTTTATACTTTTCTTTACTGTTTGGATTTTGTTATCCTACATGTTTTTTCTATTTAAACATTTTTAATTTAATAAAGCATTTATACAAATTTGCATTTCAAAGATAAGGAATGACTAATAAAGGAGACCAATTTTATCCTAAAACCTCTCTGTACCAAGCCCATTATCCAAGTTTCTCACGATTGTTTAAGAAGCATGAGGTGCTATGTCTTAGGGGGCTCATAATATATGCCCCGATTTACAGATAAGAAAACAAAATGTATATTGACTTTCCTCAAGGCTGGTGGATTTTCCCAGACTACAACTCCCAGATGTTCTAGCTACAGCTGTAGGGTTTTGAAAATATTTTTGTCCCATCTCTATTTGAATTTATTACATGTGCATTTGTGTTTAATCTTGAAAACCACCCAATTCCTGCCCCATCTGACCTTCCCGTTACTTTCATAACATTCTTCTATTAAAAAGAACAGCTCCCTAACAAGATGTAACTTACTCTGGCATGGTCATCAATAGATGGTAAACCACTGGGCAAGAGGTTGATGAAGAACTTCAGTGTGCAGGATCAGGCTTGTCACCATCTAAACTCACTGATGGATCTCAGCATGACCACAAGTGAGAGTGCCAGATAGTGTATGTCTCCTGATAAGACAAAATGCGCTCTACACACCACACCTGTGAAGTACTCTTGCCAAAAAGCAAAACATTTGAATCAATATAATTGACCTGGAATTAAAATCTTTAGGGCTGACTTCCAGTCTACGGAAAATGCAGGACATAGAGGCACAATTTCACCGACAACAAGAGGAAGCCATTAGATGAATCCAGGCTGTAGATATTCTAGATGCAATTGACCCTGTTTTTTCAGCAATGAACTGTATGAAGAGGCACGCGGACAAAGCGTTTAAATTGAAGGAAACTTAAGTGCCTCAGCAACCAAGTGAGCCTTGTTTAGATCCTGATTGGAAAAACCAACCTTTATAAAACCTTTTAAAAAGATAATTGGGGTATTAAATAATATCAGAATTATTATTAATTTTATTAGGTGTGATAATGGTACTGAGGTTATGTAAGAAAGTGTCATTTTTAAGGATGTCTACTGACATGTGGGGCTGAAATGACACGAGGTCTGGGGTTCACCTTAAAATACTTGGCCAAAAAGGGGAGAAGTAGGATAAATGAAAAAATGTGGGAGGTGTTGATGGTTGCTATAGCTAGACAAGGGTTCATAATTTCAAAAATTTTTTTTAAAATTTAAAATTTAAAGAAATAAAGGTCACTCTTTAAGGCTTCACATTAAACTCCATGTAGTGTTGGGAGGAGGACTTGTGGGCACAGAACTACAATGATGCAGCAGTGCACAGCGGCAGCTGGATGAAACTGCCACCTATGTAATATCTATCAGAGCAGCGCAGGGTAGGGGGTTGTGGGGAGAGGCTGCATCCTGGACCAAGGAGGAAAGGAGGAAGTTTCACCACAGGGGATTTGTCTACTCTTCAAAAGCAGCTACTACTCTATGTTTATCTTTTCCTTCCTTTCAACTGTAATTTAATTGCCAAAGCACATGATGACTAAACTGTGTATCATTTCCTCCTCTCCTTAGAAAAGCTTCTCTCCACTATAGAATATGTCGGGGGGTGGTCCCTCCATGATGGGCCTAAATCCTGGTGTTGGCTTGGAGCCATAGCTAGTTTGTGAGACTGATCAACCACCTCCTCAAAACAATTTACAAAAATAAAACTTCATGTGTGAATTTTAGGTTTTGAAAAAAGCTGAAATTATGACTATTTTAGAACTCCAAAAGTGATCGGTATATAGAATTTAAGATTCCATATATACAGATTTATATTCTGAACATTTGGAAACAATCTCGATTAGAAAATAATAGCCAAATTATTGCATCTCCAAAAAATGCAATATTAAGAAAGTCATGTCTTAGAAGAATATTTAATGTAAAAACATTTTGAAACAGAATATACAGTGCACACATGGTTACATAATCAAAAAATACTTAAAAGTGTCTATTTCTATGGTATGAGTTTACAAGTGATTTTCATTTTACCTATACATTTATCTTCTAAATTTTCTATAATATGATACACATAAATCATAAAAGTATTATAACTAAAAATACCAAATTCACCTAATGTTCTTTGCCATGTTAAAGGCTACTTTCAACATTAGCCCTATAACACAAATAGGAAGAAGTCTCTGTAAACCAATATGCTCAAACTGTCAATAAAAATTCAGCAGCTAGGAACTAAGGATAATGTAGTTTTCACTTCAAGGAGCTCACAGTCATGAGGAGAGAGACATCTTAATAAGTAATTCTTGATACTGAAAGTAAAGGATACAAAAACAGAGATATGGGCTCATTATCTATCCTCCAAATACCTGAAATTAATGGATATGTCTCCATCTTTCAGCCTTTAACGTCAGCTGTTCAGGAGGTATGGATATACAAGCTATTTTCTAAGGAAGCTTAGAACAAATCCTAGATGCTTGTCTACACAAGTCAACCCTTTATTTAGTCTACTTTAATTCCATCAACTAAGAAAGGAAAACAATAACTTCCTTAACAGACTATTTCCCTTTGATAAGAAATCATGTTTGACTAAGAAAAGCAAAATAAGATATACCTATTACAGACTAAGTTCTAAAATACTAGAAAACAGGATTTAGGTTTTAAAAGAAAACTTTTAACCGAGTTGCACTTGTTGGAAAATGCTTTGGGTGGAGTAAAATTACTAGTGCAAATATACTTTTTAGATTATTAACTAGTCCCTAGAGTAAGACAGAGGGCTCAAGCTTTTTTGATTATGACCCACAGTTATAACAGATTTTTCATAACCTGAGTAAGCACATATGAATACACATGCACGTATTACAAACCAAAGCTTAATGATACAATTCTTTTATTACAAGTAATGCACTGTGATATTTTTTTATCCTATTCAAGTTCACATTTTTATTTAAAGAATGGTACTAAATAGTTGTGGTGATTGAACTGATTTCATTACTTACTAAAGGATGCCAATCTGCAATTTGGGAAAGAATGCTCTAAAATATCACAAGAGTGAAACCATTGCTAGAAATATCATTTCATTACTGTTGTATCCTTGTTCTCCTAATATTCAAGTTACAACAGATCTCAACACATACCCAATCACCCATGTGTGGGTGTGAGAAAATTTCTTCCCATGTCTAAGATTAAGTGAGTGCTTGATGACTACAATCTTTTCAACCACAAAGGAGAGCGTGCAATTATTACAGAGCTCTTTGTCTCATGGTTAAGGTGAATGGATTTCCCAAAGTATCACTAATTCCATTTTCAGCTATACTCTCTTAGAAACTTTGCCCTGCTTCCGTTGTGCTTAGCTTTTTACTTTGAGTGTTGCCAGAAGCAACGGAAAAACAAGGGCAAAAGGGCCTCGGTGACCATGTGAGAATAAAGAAGGTAAAACAGATGTTGTCATGATAAAACAGAATGATTTTCAAAATCTTTAATTTTCCTGAAAGGAAAATGGATAGTAATACTATACTGAAAAAAGTAACAGCTACAGACCAGAAACACATAACCAAGTTCTATAAAATTGTTTGATAATCTCCTTCAACATAATTCTTACCACGTATAAAATACATGCTAATGATATAACTTATGATCTAATGAGGGTGATAATACTTTTGTTTTAGCAGATGAAAGACATTTGAAAGTAAATAAAAGGAAACACAAGGGATTTGTCAAAAGTCTCTCCATGGAAACTTTCAACATTCCTATCGGCTAAAAGTATCACTTAAAATAAATCAGTTTGTTCCTGCAGATCACATGGGGAAGAGAAAAAAAATGAATAAAATAACATTAGTTTGAATGTATGAAAATGAAACAAATCATTTCAAGAGGTTCTGATTCCCTATATAACATGAGATGACTTCCTTCAGTGTCTAAAGATATCAATTTCCATGTAAGATATTTAAAAGCTTCATAATTTGTACCCAATGGAAAAAAATCTCAAAACCCAGCTGATGGTATTCTTTAATGTGTCATAAGTAAAATCAGTGAAAACTGTAATTCTTGCTCACTCTTTAGTCTTGTGATTTCTACTGAAAAATTAAAGCTCACTGAAAGGGTTGTGGGTGAGGGGAGGAAGGCTGGCTCACCTATCATTTTCTAACTTCATAAATTATTCCCATATGCTTGAGAGGTGACAGAGCACAATGATTACAACCCTCGGTTCCGGCACAGCCCTGCTCAATACTGGCTGTGTGGCCTTGGGTGAGTCCTTTTACCTTTCCAAGCTTCAATTTCATCACCTGTAATACAGAGACATGACAGTACCCAACTCACAAGATTATCACGAGCATTAAAGTACCAAGCACGGAGACCACCATATAGTGAAAATTCAATATATTTTAATTGTTATTATTTTCATTATCAATATGAAATTATAAAGTATATTAAAGTATTAAGAATATTGCTTTGAATTAGCTGAATTTTAGTCCAAATTCTATCACTCGTTGGCTATATGATCTTAAGAAGTCATCCATGTTGTATCAATTTTCCTCATCTTTAAAATTACCCACTATAACTGGGTGTGGTAAAGATGAATAAGGCTGTGTGTGTTAAATGCTTTAAATTGCTGGGAAAGTCTAATTAGAATGTGTTTCCCAGTACTTATCTGATGTCCACATACTGCTAGGTCAGCATATCCCAAAGTGGGCACTGTGGTACTAGTCTCTGGAAGGTTTACAAAAAGGAGGTTATGCCCTTATCCCCCCAAAAGAGCTGCAAGGTAAACAAGCTTGCAGAGTCCCCCCTTTCTGGTCACCACAAGATATCTCAAAGCCCTTACAGTGCACAGTGAAGCTAACGGAGGGTGCAGTTTGCAGCATTTCCCGGAGAACTCTTTCCCCACTGGGCATTTCCTGGGAGTAGCGTTCTGTGGGACAGACCGGTGAATTCCTGGGCTAGGTGCTCACAAGTGGGGCACACATGGAGATCTCATGACGGGACTTCTGGATTAAAGATCTGGTGTGGAGAGGTGGACTTTGGACTTTACAGTTCTAAAAATGACACTGAAATCATACTATGTGACTCTGGCATTCAAATGCAAGACTCTTCCCACTGCTTTTAAGTTACACATGTTTTGGGAGCATTGACAACAAATTGGACACACTGGTTAAGAGAAGTTTCTTAATTTCACAGAAGAAAACCTCAGGAAAAAAACTTGTTTGTAGAGCAAAACAAGTCTAAGACAACTCTGTTATCTCTGTTGAATAGATGCTCAGGATAAGGAAGCTGGAGAAGAGTGGCTGCTGACCTTCACTAATAATGCCAGGATGTTGATGTAATGTCCAAGCTGCCACTGCTTAAATTAAAGATAAATCGAGAAATCTTTCCTGTTTCTAGAATGTGCCTATCTTTTCTAACCTTGGTTTCATATTTAATATGCACACTGCCTATATTCAGATAAAGTAAAATATTGATATTGACTTTTCTCTCTGATGTCCAGAAAATCCGTTATTACCAGGTACAAAGTTAATCTAAGTTTTAGAAATTAAAACTGTATACATTTCTCCTTTGCACACACGTGTTTTCACTTTTACAGATACAGTTTTTAAAAAATTAATGAGTCAAAAAATTATTGGAACAAGAAAAAAGTTTTAAAATTAACTGTGAAAGGGTCCTTACTAATAATTCGCATATACCAAGCATTTATTGTAACAGGTAACAGACACAGTATTCTAGGGACTTTACATTATCTTATTTAATATCCATGACAATCACATCTGATAGATGAGAATGATAGTTTTATTTAAAAATTGATGATGAAATATTTCACATATAGACACACAGGTATACACAGATATACATATATCAAGAGTAATATCTCAAATATCAAAGTGTATACCCCCTGGATTATAAGATAGGACATTTCCTGTACAACGCAACTGCAGCCCACAATACCCTCTCTGCACCACATGCCCTTCCTGTTATCTCCACTCTATGCATGATGCAGAGTAACTCAGCCCACATGGCTGGGCTGGGGGCCCTGCCCGAACCTATCTGACTCCAAAACCATGGAACTGATCACCGTGCAATAAGGCCACCTTGCCTAAGTCACCCACCTTAGAGGTGAGGAAACTGAGGCAGTGGGATTTAATATATTGCCCAATGTCACATTACTGCTGAGCAGCACAACTGATATTAGAACCCACATTACAGTTAGTTATTTGCAGTCATAACTCTTTTTGTCTCAAAATTAACATGAGGAAAATAGTCATGTTTAATTCAGGGTTTCTTATAAAAATTATGATATGAGAAATTCTATCACCTTCTCTTTTTAATTATTTAAGTACTCTTTAGTAGACTATTAGAGAATAGTCTAATGAGAGGCAACTATTTTACCTCCGACAAAGGTTGTTCACTTTGCTGAGCACAGATGCGGCTCTTAAAAGATGCTCGGTAAATGAAAGTTTCAATGGATTAAAGTGCTGCTTCTCAAACTTCAGTGTACAAATCAGTCACCTGGGGATCTTGTCAAAATGCAGGGCCTGAAAATTCTGCCTTTCCAAAAAGCTCTTGGTAATAACTATTCTGCTGGTTCCGGTAAAATACATTCTGAGTAGTAAGAGACTAAGAGCCCTCATTATTAAGAGGGATCTTGCAGTGAATCTTTTTAAAAGTGAAAAAAATCCTTGAGATATCAGTTTTGTATGGTTTTGCTTTAATATCTATTTCTAAAGTCATACATCTATACTTTCAATACTCTGATAGATATTTTCACTCCAGATTTCATTCATAAGTTCAGGACAGGCAATAATAAGTTCTAGGATCTATATTTAAGCCACAGTAACATTTCTGACACCTGGACAAGAGTATCAATTTAAGAATTACTTGAGCATACTATGGAAAATACACAAAGAAATGGGATGAGGAGGTTTGGGCAAGTATAAATGTATGCACCATATGTAAGTAATAAGCAATCAATGTTTAAGGACAACCAGAAAACAGCAAATCTCAGTGGGGAGAGAGATGGCATCTTATCATACATTTAATAAGATATGAAACACAAGAGTTGAGAGAAAACAATAATCTTATAAAACTCATATCAGGTTCCATGGTCCTGAAAATTGTACTGATTTTGCATACTCTTTATTCCATACCACTGAATTTGTCACAATGCTATTAAAGCAAATGGTTAGCTATTAATTGGGATTTTAAAAAGCCTTAATATTTCTACGGTAAATGTGATCACATGTCAGAGAAACCAAAGGCTATTAATTTAAAACTATATTGCATAAGTGATCCCCTGAAACTGTGTTCCTGTAAGACTTCTTTTCTGCAACTTGTTCTTCCCTAGACATGAGCATATAATGGGTTTACTTGAAGATGAAGGGCAGGAAACCATCTTAAGGCATTTAGAATTATAGGGCCTATGTGGGGCATATGTCCCACTTTGGAGACACAAAGTTAATGTGCCTGGGGTAAATGATTCAATTTCTACCAGTCTCAGTTCCCTCAATAGCTCTCAGAACTGTTGAGATTAAATTATATGCAGAAAACATGATAAATAAAAATACATATGAAGATAGGGGCTTAAAAATTTCTGTACATGAAAAATCTGACAGGATAAGCAACAGTGATTGGACGCTTACACCACTGAGTGAAATGTTGATGGGAAAGTAGTTTTGCTGAGTAAGACACTATTACTCCACAGACAACTTGCAAGTCATAAAAGGAAAAGGTAATTTTATGCTGTCACTTCCTAAAGTCACTGATCATTCTTAGCATTACAAAAAGTGGAACTATAATAATAATAACAATATTAATAATACTATATGCATCCTGTTGTGATACAATTAGAAGTACATAGCACCTTTGAGTACTTTTCCCAAAAACCCCCAGCCTGAATCTAATCAAGTCTTTAAGCCAAACTTCAGATTTATACAGAAACACAGGGGATAGTGCACCAAGTAAAAGACACACCACTCAGAAGCAGTCAGTACAATTTAGGACATGAGCTATGTCACAGGACAACTGAACCTGGTTTCCTTGAAGGAAGAGGTATGTGGGTACAACTAACTGTAACTTGTGGACCTTGTTTGGATCCTTGTTTGTACAAATCAATGGTAAAAAAAACACGTTTATGATAACTTTGGGCAAATCTGAATATGACTTCAGTATTAGATGATATTAAAGAATTACTATTAGTATTCTTAGGTGTTCTCATGGCATTGTGGTTATGCAAGAAAATATTTAGAGATGCAAATGAAATATGTAGGGAAAAATGCCATTAAGACTTTAATAAACTTTTAGTCTATTAATAGATTTTGAACTCAAGGGATCTTCCCGTCCGGGCCTCCCAGAGTGCTATGATTACAGACAAGAGCCTCTCTGCCTGGCCTTAATGGACTTTAAAGTCTCAAAAGATTTTTAGATCCTTCTGAGCTAGCAGCAGCAACAGCAGGTAATACAGGATCTTTCCGGGGACCAAAAAATAAAAAGGCAAATCTTGGTTCGTGCTATTCTCAAAGTAAGTAGGCTCCATTCTAAAGTCCTCAGAGTGGGAGCAATTCAATATACAGATCTCATGTTCCAGTGGGCCCATGGGCTATTCCAGTTTTCATTTTTCAGGCTGAAATCAACCACATTTCAGTGTGAGGTGAACTTGCTTTTGTGCAAAGCAATAAAAAGGCTGGCTGAATTAAATCCACTCAGCCATTTAAAAAGTAGGTGACAAACACAAAGATGTTTACCCTTGTTCCCTGTAGGAAATTTGATGTACTGGTAATTCAAATTTAACTGGACTTCAAACTTTTAATATCCTTTTGCTTTGTCAGAAATAATAGTGAAATAAAGTTTCGTTTTCTTTTCCATTTTTCAGGAATAGTGTGCCTCACAAAAATCATTTGCACACAACCTTTAGGCACATCCACTCTACACACTCAAATGTAAAAATGGAGCCATACAAAGATTTTCATTTTGTGACGAGAAAAAACAAAGACTACTCTTTTATCTTGCAATAAAATGTAAATATGTCGAACATTGAGCAAAAAGGCTACAATAGAGGTACAATTTGAGTTTGAAAATGCTGAATATAAAAAAGCAAATGTGGTTAAACTCCAAATAATTTAATAATGGACATGCCTGACACCTTCAATATAAATTCAGAATCTTACCTAAGAGTAAGAAATATCATTTTGATACTTAATACATTTAAACTTAAGTACTTTTCTCAAATAAAGTATGATCAAGCAAATTACTTCTGCCTTCATAAGCAAGGAAGAGTTATTTGAAAAATACAAAAAACAAAAATCTTGACCAGACTCACAGTTGATATAATTTTGGCTAAGACAAAAATTCCACTTTCTCACTGGGTGTTCTTCAGTGGTGATAAATGACTTTGAAATAAGTTCTTGGTTTACTTGAAGGTGAATGCTAAAAATAAATATAAACATGGAGGTTTTCCAAATAATGTGGTAAGAAACTTTTAATAAAATATAAGTTTAAAAAAGTATAATATAAAAGCATGTACAGACTAAGCAATAGAGGGGGTCCCAGGTATTAGTTTTATTATTGTTCTTTATATCTTTATTTATATTTTGTAAATATAATTTTGTGTCTATTTAATGTTTGTTTGTTTGTTTATTTATTGAGACAGAGTCTCTATCTGTCACCCAGGCTAGAGTGCCATGGCGTCAGCCTAGCTCACAGCAACCTGGAACTCCCGGGCTGAAGCGGTCCTCCTGCCTCAGCCTCCCGAGTAGCTGGAACTATAGGTGCACATCACCACACCTGGCTTATTTTTTCTATTTTTAGTAGAGATGGGGTCTTGGCTCTTGCTCAGGCTGGTCTTGAACTTCTGAGCTCAAGTGACCCTCCCACCTAGGCTTCCCAGAGTGCTAGGATTACAGGCGTGAGCCACCACGCCTGGCCTTATTTAATGTTTAATACAAATAGTAGATGGATAGTATATAAGTGCCTATGAACACATGTATTTGCTGTAGGGGTATATATGTGTTTGTATTTATATAAAAAATATATAAAACCAAAACATGTCCTTAGTGGTTTTATGTGTAACATTTTCCTTGCAGGATTATGATATGTTAGTACAATGTTATTTATTGATATCCTGTTCCACAACTGTTCTGCTTCTGTTGTAAGCATTAGGGAAGATCTTTGGGAAAGCAGTCAGGAAAGAAAGCCCTGAACTAAGAGAAATTTATTCTTTCTTTTTTTAAAAAAAAAGCTCTAGGGCAGCTTTATTTAAAAACAAGGGGATAGAGGTAACACACTTAGCTGCTACTTTGTTTCAATGATACTCTTTGCAGCTTTTCCTACCAAAAAACCCCACCTAACCTAATATTATCATATATAGCAAATAAGAGGCACAAGGCATTTCTGCAAATATCGGGTATCTTGTCACACAGCATATAGCTCCTAAGGAAATAGTTCATAAAAACTACAAAAAAACAAGTAGAAATGGCAGTAGACAGTATAGGCATACATGGCAATATGGCTTAACACACCACTAATATCAGGAGTGCCTAAACGCTGTCCCAAAATGATTTTCAAGGTGAAACAGGCCCCTGCTGCCCTAAATGTATAAGCATCAGCAGATCTTAGGGGACCACTGACTCACCGGGTCCAGATCGGTACATTACCTGCTGGTCCATTCTCTCTAACGGCAGCTTTCCTGCTGTTGCCTATAAAGGGGTCTCAGAGATTCCCAACCCTTTTCAGAGCTGAAGTTAGTTATTTTCTTGAATACATGCACAGAGTTTCCTAAGGCTTCACAATAGTCATATATACAATTTCTGTTTAAAACGACTTAGTGAATATTACCCTTCACTTCATTCTTTCAAACCTTAACTACAGCATTCAGGCGCTGACTCAGGAAATAGCTATCTGGAGACTGTTATCTACCAGGCACTGTACCACGTGTTAGTGGTGAAAAAGAGACGGTCAGTCTCATCTTTGCTCTCATGGATCTTAGAGAATCCCCCAATCCCACCCCAACCCCCTAAAAACATCTCCTCTTCAATTCCCACTGAAAGGCAAGTTTGATAGTTCTGGATTCAGCATACCAGGACTCACAACTTTATTTCCACACCAGGTTAGAAGTCACCATATGGGTTTTCTTCCCATCAATTGTCTCTCCCACCCCACAAGACACACAACTATTTTTTTTTAATATACAAAGCAGAGAATGAACATCTGGAAGATGACATCAACATGAGTCCTCAGTTGCAAAAAGGCAAAATTATTCCACAGTCTACAGAAAAAAAAAATCTGAAATTCTGGCAATATTTTTCCTTTCATGCTAAATGCCAGACTTCTAATATACCAGAATGAGTTTCTCTATTTTAAATCCACACTTTATAAACAACAGTTGGGCTACACATACAATCTCATTACTTCACTGTGTCCAGGTTTTGATTTCTTAACTAGAGACAGTATTGAGTCTTTAACAACAGGGCAGGAACTGTGTTCACGGTCTTCTCACCCCACCCACACTGAGCATCCATCCCCTACTGGGCACCCAGCACGCGCTTGCCACTGTTCAAGGCACAAAACACCTCAGGGGCCTTATATTCTAGTAGGGGAAAGACAGACAAATTTAATATAAGTGTAAATTATACACTCTATCGGAAGAGCATAAGTGCTCTAGAGAAAACCGAAAGCTGGGAAGGGGAACATGGAGTTCTGGGAATGAAAAGAAGGTTCCAAATGGTCAGGAAAGTCCTCCCTGAGAAGGCAGCATCTGAACAAATACTGGAGGACGAGCAAGCCATATGGATTACTGGGGCCAGAGGGAACAGCACATGTAAAGGTTCTGAGGTAGAAGGGTGCCTGCCACCTTAGAGAAATAGCAAGAAAACCAGAATGGCTGGAGAGGTGTAAGCCTGAGGGAGTGTGGCGGGGAAAGAGGTCGCGGGCAGTGAGGGAGGCAGAACAGGCCCCAATATTTGTCAAATTAATAGTAATAAACAGTAATGAATAGTAAGATAGCTAACATTTATTGAGCTCCTACTATGTGCTGAGTGTAATGTCAAATAGGTTATACGCATTATCTTCTTAGTCTTCTTAGCATTATCAACTGCTCTAATATGTACAGAGCTGACTTAACACTTCAGGACACACATAAAAGTAAGTCTAAAACTCTATAGGATATGTTTCCCTGAACAAGCCTCTCTTCTACCCCACCCCCACCTCCTGCCTTAACATGACTAAAACCTGCAATTGACTAAATGCTGCAATTAATTTAACTTCCACATGCATCTTAAAAATAAAATTGCTCATAAATGTCGGGTGTCTTATTTCCAAGTTGTGGTTTTTTAAATATGATTTTTAAGTCTGTTTCAGTACCACAAGGTTAAAGAGTTCAAATTATGACATGAAAAGTTAATAAAAAACAGCTTGGGACATTATTCACAGTTGAAATCCTGCTTTAATAACATCCTTTGATTTGTGTAATGAATCCTTTGACATAACTTCTTTCTTTTCTGAAATATATAACTTAATGTCTCTGAGTGTTACATATGAATTACATCTACTAGAGCCAAAAGATATATTGCACATATTATCCTGCTGGCATGTTCCTTTCTGCTGTATTTTCATTTAAAAGGCATCCTTACATACAGAAAAAAAGCATGTCAAGAGAGCTGGGCTTAATAAACAAAA
>CAUYRT010005817.1:0-51124 GCA_963574885.1 Lepilemur ruficaudatus
GCCTGTAGTCCCAGCTACTAGGGAGGCTGAGGCAGGAGGATCGCTTGAGCCCAGGAGTTTGAGGTTGCTGTGAGCTAGGCTGATGCCATGGCACTCTAGCCCGGGCAACAGAGTGAGACTCTGTCTCAAAAAAAAAAAAAAACAAAAACATTATATAGTAGTCAACTTAGAAAACATTTTATAACTATATAAAATATCTTTGTCTTTTGAGAAATGAGGTTTTTGCGATTAAAAAAAAGTAAATTTATTTTTTATTAATTTTGTTACCACATTACCTGTTAAAACTACTATTTCTCAACAAACAATCAAAGAAAGCAGCCTGGCTAATTATTTATTTGAATTTTTGTTTCCAAAGATAACAACTCAAAAGCTTAACATTCCAAATATCTTGTCCTGTATACAGTAGTAAAAGATAAATCCAAGTTCTACTCTCATTATCTTTATGTATCCTTACTAGGAATGACATTTTCTATTGTAATCAGAATTCTATAATTGACTTTCATAGAATGAATTAGATTTTTTGTTGATATTCTTGGTATGCAATTGACAAAGGAGGCCTTGAGCCCAGAGTTAGATATCAACATGATACTTCTCCCTCATATACGACTGATATATTTATTATGTTCAAACACTCCCAAAGCACATCCACCACGTGAGATGTTTTTAATCTTCAACAAGTAGTTTGGATAGGTACACGTATAAAATAAAAGTCAACTGATCAAACATTTCTTTATGCTCTTTTAAAACTATAAACATGCCATTGTATTTTAAATAACATGGCATGTATTTTAACCTTTAAATTTAATGGTGAACTACAAATTATATTTCAACAGTGAGTTATTCATTACTCTTCAAACACATCACACATTCCTTCTGTTGCCTTTTCTATAATTTCTATTTCCCCTTGTCTATACAATCTCTGCTAATCAGTGTTCCTCTATGTTATCTAGCCTTGAAGAACTAGCTGCAATCCTGTGACCGTGTAGACTTTACTCACGACTTCAGCTATGACCTTTATCTTTCCACAATTAGTATCACTTGTTTTCTTTTATTTTGCATCACATAATGAAATACCACCTAGTGAAATTTCTTTTATTAATTATTTGCCTACACTCATTGCTTAAGATATACATAATCTTGTTTCTATTACAAATTTGCAAGTCCTTTAATGGTGTAGCTTTATCACTTAATGGGATGATATTAAATTTATGGTAAACAAATGAAAGTTACAAACAAATGAAATGACAAAATAATGGGTTTTAATTTTACTATTTTCTGCAACTAAATAAAATAGATTTTGGAAAAAAATTAAGAAAAAATTAAAGCCACCAATAGTCCAATAACCCAAAGATTATTGTGTTAGTTTGGGTGCTTTGGGGAGCAGATGCGAAGTTGGTATTAAACATGCAAGAAATTTATTGGTGGGGAAGGAAAATGGAGAAGGTGGGATGAGCTGTCAGAGTGTGATGCTGATCTGGCTTCTGCAACAGAAAGGGGCAAGACATGAGGACAGAGGGGAAGAGTTTCAGACTGCGATGCAGTTCTAAGGAAGTTTAGACTAACTGATGAGAAGCCCCAAAAATAAAGACACCCTCTGGAAGAGTCTTGTGTGTCACGGGTATAATCCTAAATTAGCACCCCTGCCATGCTCAGCAATCAGATTGGAACAGGGTAGGGAAGCATTTGGTGCATTGGATCCATGGGGACCCACTGGGGCCATTAATCAATGATGTTTCCTATAGGAGATTTGAACAGCACTTTTCCACGGCTGCCACATCATCAAAATGAATATTTTAGTGTATTCCAGGTTAAGATAAATATTTTTAGAAATAATAGAATTTTGAATCCTGCATATTTCTACTTAATATTATAGCATGAACACTTCAAATGTGATTCAAAGTGTTGTGAAGATTTATTAATTGTTGAATGTTATTTCATAATTGTTTCAATTGCTTCCTCTTCACTCCAAGGCTGAGAAAGAGATTCTTGCCCAGGGTTGTGGAGATCACCAAACACACAATTCCTGACAATGGACAGATGAGATCAGTGGCAATTAATGGGTCAAAACTACTCACAGCCTCAGGGAGGAGGAAACTGCACAGCCTGTAGGGCCAGGTGAGATGTGCAACAAGGAACAGAGTAAACCGCCAGAGGATGTGGGTGGCTGACTTTGTAGTGCCCTTGATTTCTGCAGGAGGATGTAATTGACTTGTGTGAATAATTCTGTGGGCGAGCAGGAAACTGAAACCTGCTGCTCAAGAATAAAAAGGAACTGTTTGTGGTGCCCAGAAGAAGCAGGATTTTTGGCTAGGGACCTTATCTTCCAGAGCAGAGGAGGGGAAGTTGTGATTAGGCCATTCGAGGCCCTCCCTATTTCACCACATGTCAAGGAAAGGCATGCTATTCAAGCTGAATTTTAGGATCAAAATATAATTGGCATGTGAGTGTCAAATTACAATTAATTTCTTCTAATATTAAATCTTTAAGTTGTTCACAACTGTCAAACTTTTAAAGTAATTTTGCAACTAGCAAACTGAGAATAATCTTTTTGTAGTTTAGATCAATCCTTAACTGGCTTTTTAGGATTTTTTTTATTACAGAAGAAATAAAATTTCAAAATGCTTGATAAATGTTGTTCAAATACAGCCCCAAAAGACTGAACAAACAACCTGTGAATAATGGTTTATGTAGTGCGGTTTTCCTATACCATTTTGTCACTAATAATCATTATCACTTAATTAATGACAAATATGGCAATCTTAATTGATAGGTAAATCTGCATTATTAAATAAATAAAATTGGTTTGGGGTAAAATCAAATGAGATCTCCTACTTTACACAATGTATCAAATAAATTAGAGACAGATTTAAAAGTTGAATATTAAAAGAAAGAATGTAAAAGAAAACATTAACCAATATATGAAGAAATAAGTTTTATAAAAATTGAAAATAAATTTAATTACTTAAAAATTAATAACATTTTTGCATTAGAAATAAACTTAATTGACAGATCAGCAAGATTAGCCCCCTTTAGAGTCCTGTAGATAAATTGACAAAGATAGTACTACAAAAATAAAAGATAAAACATAAATGGGAAATAGACATTGAAAAAAGATATGTGATACTTTACTAGCAATCAAAGATGTACAAATTAAAAGGAAACAGTATGTTTCCTTACAAAATTAGTAGTATTAATAGAGACAAGAGTCATGGAAGTTGTTGAAGAAAACATACCTTTTGGGAAACTCAAAAGACATAATTATTCATCCTCCAACTAATGAATTTCATTATTTTTGTCCAAAGGTCAAACTTGTATAACAATCACAACAACAGCCCTTACCTACTACATGCTCTTGCAAGGAGGTGCACTTTGCTCAGAAAATTAAGAATAAATGTGACTGTGATAGATACTATGTAGTATGTCTGAGATAATTTCATGAAGATGGCAATCAAAAACAATGCATCACTGTATCATTTAACTATATAGTCTAACTTGATTTTAACCCTAGTTTTTGAGGCAGACAGTGTGAAAAAGAGAAAATGCTTAGTTCTTTTAAATCTGGGACAGACATAATTATCTCTTCTTATATGATTTCTCAGTGAATGGTAGTTTAACTTTCACTCTGAGACTTTTCATATAATTCCAGTGATATAAAGTAACTTTGTAATATAATTTATACAAGTAGCCTATCAGAGAAAGTATTCTAGTAAACATTCAGGAATGGAGATTGGTTTTTACATAAAAAGTTAACTGATTCTACTGACAAACTAAATTTAAAGCAAGGTAAGAAAGTGATAAGTGAAGTCAATGTTATTACTGATTAGTGCCATTTTTCAGATTGTTTCTTGGGTTTAATTTTCATTTGGAAAATTTAAATTTTTCATGAAGAGTAGGAGGCACATTATATTACACACCTTCAAATCAGCACCTTGTGGTTTTCCAGAACATCATATTCTCGGATGTGATTTCATTCTGTAAAATCACTAAACAGTTCCAAAACCTATTTGAAAATTTCCAGAGATAAGGATCTCATCATTTTATAGTAGATGGGTCTCTCTTCCTTATCTGCCTTCCTGAATCTTCTATTGCCAGTGGTCTTGATTCTGCTTTCTGGAGTTAGAAAAAATAAGTCTCTGATGTTTCTGGTCCTTAGCTACCCCCAAGTAACATAAACATTAAACCTTCGTCAGGATAACAAATGTACCACAATGTTCTGTGGGGCTTTCCCTGTTTTGCTGAGGACTGTGGACATTAAATGCTGACATTCTAAGGAGAACAGGTGTTGGATGATGGGGGAACGCTTAGCCCCTTTCTTACTTCTAGTTTATAAAAAGGAAGAGAAAACTCAAAGGCAACTTCAGAGTGATGATTTATTTCTAGAAATAGCTACTAGGGCATCTTCTTTTCACTTCCTTCTACTTGAAGAGAGGAAAGTTATTTCCACTTTAAACCTGCATACTTTAAACCACGTGAGGGTGTTCAGAGAGCCTGAGAGCCAGCATGGAACCTGAGTGTGCATAGAGACAGACTTCTTGAAGGAATGTGAACAGAGCTCCCTGAAGTTTAGAGAGGAGAAGGCCAATTGATGCCTTACTCTTACCTAGAATAATCCCAAATGATGGGGTTGGCTGGAGACACCTAAAGGAACAGAGTGAAGAGATGGCATTAGTGGGAGGAGTCCGCCCTTTCAGAGTGAAAATTAAACTTTTCTAACACTGAAAAATGACCAGAAAAGTTCTGAGGTGTCCCTGATATATCAGAGGGAGATATAGATGCAGGAGACAATATAAATTGGGTGATGGCATGGCAGGAGGAAGAATGAATCCAACCAGTTACACTGGCTGCAGTTGTTTGACCATCCCTTTCAGGATATGATATCAAGGCATCTAAATGTTTTTATAACCCTTTTCTGAATTATCTACTATTTCTAAATTAAAGCATGAGACCCAATCCTTAACCTCATTGTAGCACTCCTCTCAAAGGGAAATGATGTAGTTTTGTCTTCATCCCTAGTCACATGTCCTTCATTTTAACTTATACACATCTTTTAAATTTTGCGATCTTTGGAGAACTCTCCGCCCAACTGAATTTCTTTTTCTTGCCTCTCTCTAAAATGTTTATTGTGATTACTTGCAATTATATGATCATAATTATATTTTTGGCTAACTCCATTCATCCCTCTTGAGATGACTTTTCAGGTAGAGTCTCTCACTATGGGATAGCAATAAAACTTTTCTATTTTATTATGTGTTAGCCAAAGGTCTGACTTGTCTGTCAGAATCCCTTTCTTTCTGTATTAGATAATGCAGGATGACCAGTTGCTGTGAATTATGTTTCCTGTCAAGATGACATTACAAATAAGCATTTCACGTAGGTCAGAATGAAGTTCAAACTAGCAGTTTTTCCTGCTACTTCTTTTTTCTGAGTAAGACAATCATCTGCAAATACTATTAAGAATTTATTAGGTGCTCAGCATTAACAGAATAGAAATTATGATATGCATTCAAATTGATACTACTTCTGATCACACTGCATTTTATATATTCCATATTATAATTGGTGTTAGGAAAATGCTCCTGGTATCTTCTGACTTGCTTGTAGTTCCTAACTACACACTTTCCTCCTGAATTCTCTGCAATGCTCATCTGATTAAGAACCGACTTTCCTACCTTCTCAACCTTTCCATAGGAAGTTTTTAGCTTAAGTAAAAACTGGATCACGTAGGGACACTATTTTCTCTACAGCCATTTCTGTAACTAAACATGACGGCTCTGCTAGGAAAATTTACACCCTCCCGATGCTTTGCTGCTGCTCCAGATATCACTCCGTCACCATTTACCATCACGGACATTTGGGTCATTTCCAGTTCCTCATTTGAGCATGGTGTGAAATTACCAAATCACATCAGAATATAAAGCATATACAAAGGAAGCAGTCAAAAACTGTGTCTGTGTTACTCGAAAATTCTCACTCACTTTGAGACTTTTAAAATCTAGAGAGCAGCTTAAGAAAAATTCGTCAAAAAGAATTCCTGTGGCTCGCCAGTCTCTTCCCCAGGAGAAAATAGGATGGGGGTTGTTCTGTTTAACTCATCAAACATACAGTGATTGCACTTCAAGTAGAAAACTGGAAGGGCTTGCTGTGTGTTATATATACCGCATGTTTTGAGACACATTGCTCTCGCCCAGAAAGCAGAAATCAACATGTGGGCTGACACACTGTTTTGGTGGGGAGGCTAAGTGAGAGCTGGATTTCCTCTCTCATCCCAGATGGTAAAGGATGCATGAGTGTTTCAAAGGGAACAGAAGTGCCTGCCCAAGAGGAGCTCCTGGAAGCATCTGAAGACTCCGACACATGTGTGGAGCTGCTCACCTGTGAAGCTCACAGGGGAGCAGACAAGCAGGGAAACAAATGCCTTTCCTGCACCACACACAGAAATTCAGCCTGAGACTATCGTGGAATCCACAGCACTGAGAACCTTCAAATACCCTGCAAAAACAGTCCAACAAAGAAGGGGTCAACTTCCCCTGCCAGGTTACCTCTTTTTTCTACCGTCCTTTCTTTGACTCAGATGGGGAGTTAAACAGCAGCCAGACTCTGGGATTCTGGGAGTCAGCAGAGAGAACACAGGTGGTCATTCCTGCTCCGTCAAAGGCGGGTTGGAGCCTTTGGAAAAGAGAAAAAGCAGATGTCTTCCCTTACATAAAGATTGATCTGGGATTAATGCCATTAATATTTCGAGTGATTGAACTTGTGATGGAGCAAGACTACCTACCATTCAAAATTGGGCAGAAAAGTCAGAAGACCTGTTCAAGTTTTCTTAGAGTTCAGAGAAAACTACCCCTATTGTGTACATTTCAAAAGGATGGTGGGGCACAAAATAAAGTCAGCTTTTTGGTTTGTTCCAAATTGCACACTTCAAACGTGGGCACACTAGCTCCTTTTATCATTTCTGTTACTACTGTTAATGATGATGATGGTGATGGTTACCTAAGGCTCTCATTCTCTCTCCTTTGTAAAATTGTAACAGCCTCCTAACTATTTTACCTGATTTTACTTTGGTTCTTTTTATGTTCATCTTCCGTAAAACTACCAGAAGACTCTCTTACAATATAAGTCAATCACATCCTAAAATCCTACATAAAACCCTCAGCAGCTCAATTTTCTGTAACCTCCTGCGCTACACAGAACCCTCCACGGTGCTATCCCTACTTATCTCTCTGGTAATACAGAAGATATTTAGGTATTTGAGGTGAAAATCTGAGTCAAGGAAAAAGGAATACACGGAGAATGTTGAGCAAAAAATGAAAAGTCTCTCATATCTGGAGTTTAACATGGCTGGTGTAAAAGAATGGGAGAGTAATCAGAGAGATGGTGAGAATCAATATTGCAACTTCCTTCTTTAAATTGTGATTTGTGTAAAAACTAAATTTTACTCCCTTCCCCCCACACACACAGGCGTTTTGGTGAACAAACATGCAGAAACTATGATTCAATATATGGCACCGGAAAATTAAACTTTCTCCATCATATTCTTTTATAGCGACAATTATTATTCCTTTCTATAACACGTATTTCTTTGAGAGCCCTTTATTAACCCAAACAAACTTGTTTCAATAAAGCCAATGAGACAAGATGTCTGTTATACTATAGAACATTAACTTAGGGTTAACCTACGTGCAATTAAATGTGAAATTGGCAGCCCAAAGAGTTGAAAGCAAGTACAGTTTTATTATTCCAGAGCTAGACTGAAGAATATTTGAAGGAAAGCACTCTAAATAGCATTCCATAACATGAATGGAAAATCATAAATATTAATTTTTAAACCTATAATACCAGTCCAATGGCAATATAAGTATTAGTTTACTAACCTAAATGACAGCATAATAGAAAGGAACAAGCCCCACAGATATTACTTAAGAAAATAGTTCAGTCAATGGAGATTTTTGTAGAATTTACACAATTCTTATCAGTAAAGTCACATTGTGCAAATATATACCTTGGAGAAACATGTATTTGTATTTCTATCCAGGACTTGTAATTTTGAAAGTAAATAAACTTAAAATCTGGTATCACTTTAAATTATGTCTCTGTATACTAAACTCGATTAATCTAAGCCTAAATATATACATACCACAGGATCTGTGAATTCCGGAAATACAGTGTATGCTGTTTACTTGGTAGCAAGCTAACAAAATGTTTATGAAATAAGTTTTCTTTGATTATAGCAATTATGAAAAACAAATGACAGAGATGGAAATATACGAATAGGCTTAAGTTCCTTCAATTCTGTCAGGAACTCTAATAATATTCTTCAATCTGAAGTTTGTATTGGAGTACACATTCTGTTTCCTCATGTTCACAAGGAATGTGTTATCCAGAAATAATATATCCTTGCCTCATCTAAGTCAGACATTCCCCAGGTCAGGAACAGACCTAACAAACGGGATCAGATTGTCAAATCAGACGACACAAATCTCACTCACTGAGACTCTAGCCAGTATCACACTTTACTAAATAATTTTAAGGATGCAAGCAATCAGGAGGCTCAGATGAAGCAGAGAATGTTCTAGGCTATCAAGGATATCTCCCATGTTGAACTTATTACTCTGGTCCAATATAGTGAGGTCCATAAGGGAGACTCGTGGGGTCCAAAACTGTCTGAGTTTGTTTTATAAAACTGGAAGAAAGAGGATACTAAGGAGATATTGGGGGAGTCAAGAATAACCTCGAATTTTGAAGCCTTGAGTAAACCATTACAAGTAATTGTAGCACTAGAGGAAGCCAGAGAACTGGGAGGGGTGCTGATTTAGACATGGAAATAAAGTTTAAAAATATTTAACTTGAGGTTGTAGAAGACATTTGACTTGAGAGAGTCATTAAGCAATGTCAAGCGAACAGTGACTCAGGAAAGAGTTCCAGCCCAGATGTGTATTTAGTGGTCATGCATGATACAATGATAGTTAAAATAAAATTTTTAACAAGGTAGGCAAAATTTATAGGAGGGAAATAAATGAGTAGCAGGCTTGGGAAATAGCCTACATTGAAAAATAAAGATAGCCACTGTAATAGAAACAATAGGAGTGACTGAAGGAATCAAAATCCTACAAAGATGGAGACAGAATTTTTAAAATGTGAAGAAACAAAATGGGGAATAATAAAAAAGATACATTCTGTGATTAATTTTTACTAATAATAATTGTGTTGAAGTCCTGTGTTGTGAGTGCTAATACTAGCTAGATTATTGGAGGAAAAAAAAATCAATGCAGACTATTTTTAAAAGAAGTCTGCCAGTGAAAGAAAAATGGAAAAACACTTAGAGGGAACAACAAAGTTTTATTGTCATTTTTTTTTCAGGGGAAAAACACTTTTTGTGCATTTAAATATCAACAAAAAAGACAAAAAGCAAAAATAATGTAGGGTAGGAAGTGCAGTTACTGATAGAGATACAGTAATATAATGAAGTGCTCAATGATTTAGCAAAGCAAATTTAGTTAGCAAAATTCATTGTGAAATTGGAAAGATATTTGAATCAAATCTTATAAAATTCAAAGGGTAAACAAATACTCTAGTGTTAACAGTTTATTTTACTTCATTTGGGTGAAGAAATTCCAGTAAGAAACGAGAGCAAGTGAGGTCACTCAAGCTATGGTGTTGGGATGATAGTTTTACTTTGTAACCATCAAGTAGTAAAACAGCTGATTTAGAGTGACATTGAGCCGTAACATCAAGTAGTGAAAATTTAAGATGCTGATTCAATTTCCCATCAGATAACCTAGCCATTTATAAGTGAAAGCTCCCATATATCAGTGATAAATGTAAAAACAAGAAGTTTTGCTGGTTGTAAAACATGGTCTCAGAAATACCTAGCTTTAATAGGCGTAATGTCTAGGTTGTAAAATGGACAAATTATCATTTGTTTTATGATGATATCATTGATTCTTGGAATCAATTGTTGCTTGCTTATTGGTTTGTACTTTTTTTATTGTTGTTTTATTTTGTTTTCTGAAATTATGGATCAGCTCTAAGACTCTAATACCCATTCTAGGTGGTCATTGAACCCTGTCTCACTTTGTCCGTTTCACTACACACACACACACACACACACACACACACACACACACACTTTTTCTCTCTTTTATTCTGCCATTCATGTACCTTATTTGTAAATTCTTTTATAAATTATTACAATTTTTCTGTTAGATTAACAAAGTATATTTTTCAATTATAGACATAAAAAATTAACACTGCTTCATGAATCTGCAACATTATTCATATAGGACAGTGTAACTAGTATACGTTAAATATGTTCTTATTTCTGTTTTTAATGGTTGGGTTCCATGTGAAATTGAGTTCTTTTGTTTTAGGAAGATGTATTCGAATATAAAATAAAGTAAGTTCTGTAATTCTTCAGGGAGATAAAATATTTTTAATGTTTTAAGTAAAACAGTATATTATTTATTATTCTGAGATGAGCAGACCTTAAAAATAGAGTTTTATTGTTTATTCTTACTTGAAACTGCTACTTCTCTAACAAATTAAATTATTCACTTAAAAATGAGGGTGTCTAAGTTGAAGGCAGTAGGGCTTACAAGAAATGTCAGTTCATAAAGCTATCAATCATTTTAGAGCAGTAAGCATTGCAGATTGCAGCAAAAATAAAGTGATGCTGTAATGTTAATCTGAATCTTTGTTGTGAAAGTAGAAAGTTTGATGATGCATGAGGTATAATCAAAGGTTAAATAGACTTCAATGGAGTATCTGAAAAGATAAGTGATAAAACTTTTTCTCAGACTATAGAAATGTAGATAGGTACCAAAAGGGCCTGACAGCTATGAAGTGTGGTTAAAGTAATTGTTTAGTGTATCAGTAGACATGTAGCCCAGAGTTGAATAGAAACCATTCATGAGACAAGTCATACAGCAGGATAAGATTATGCCTGAGTACTAAACTTCTGCAGATGGACTGAATATAAACAGTGTGGATGTTTCTATCATTTTCTTTTTCTTTTCCTTTTATCAATTGTTCAGTATTGTGGGGATTGTGGGAAAATAAAGGCATTACAATTACAATTATAATTGCATAAGAAAATTAAATTATCATCAATGTCAAAAAATCTACAACAGGCTTTATTGACTGTCATTTTTTGCCATGTTTAATTTTGAATTAGTGATAAATTTGGTATTTAATCAAATGATCTTAGGATAGTTGAAAATTTTCTTAAGCAAATGATTTACTTTTTGTTGGTAAGGGATCAAAATGCCTAGCAGCTTCACTTTTTTAGAAGTAATTTAGAAAAAATTGGATTGTATTTGAAAGAAATGAGAGTATATATGGTGGTCATCTTTCACATTGTCTGTTATTCCAGGTCTATGTTAAGTCAACCGTTTAAGATACCAAAGTGACAAGGAGCCATCTGACAAAAGCAATATGTGTGTATTCTTAACATATTCATTGCTTAATATGTGTGTGTCGGAATTAGAATCCTGGGACTTCATATATTACATTCATTTCAAAAGTGAAGAACCCTTTTTACCCTCAAGAAGATAATTTATAAAATAAAAAATAACCAAATTATACTACTTTAGGTAAGAAAAAAAAATACAATAATATTTGTAATAAAAATAGTATAGTGTGTCCCAAAAGAGTGAGTTGTCATCTTGTAGGGTGAAAGGAAGAAGATAGAAAAGAGACACAATAGCACTGCATCTTCAAAAGTTAGTACTAGTTTAATATCAATGCAAACATTTTAATAAATGATTTTGGAGATAACAGTATAGCTGCCAGTCTTCCCCTAGTTGAAATATCTCTCTTGCTTAATTATTCTCAATGAGATAATTCCTAAAATTTTAGAGTACAGCATGTTAACAACACTGTCCTATAGATCAATGACTCATTTATTCAGAATGAGTATTTCAGTGGCAAGTAAGTGCTTAATTCAGTGAGTTTTATGAGGAGTTTTCCCCCCTAGGAATTCTTACTGCAAGGTTACTCCAGTAAATTATTTAGTAAAGCACTGAAAGATCAAGGAAATTACTGTGACCTCATCTTAAAACGTCTCAAGCTCTGAAGTTTCTGCAAGAGCTAATAGGTGAATTCTATCAGCCTCAGAAAACACAGTATATCATCTGACAGCCATATGTGTGAGTACAAGTGTATGTGATTGCTTGAGGCATGATTAATGGAAATCTACTGTGTTAATGTACGTGTGTGATATTTGTATTGGTCCAGTATTGTAAGGTAAGCTATTTGTTAACCCTACAAAGCTGTGCCCCTTGTCTTTAAAAGACAATCATAATGTAGCTGTCACTTACCATTTCTAAATACATAGAGAAAGGTAAATTCAGCTGAGGCAAATGCAACAATGTTTAGCCAAGATTACCACTTAAAATTGCAGTTGAAATCTAGATGAATTCTTGAATAAATTATGATCTATGTAAAAGAAGAGTCTTCTAAGATACTCAGTTGTGGATCTAGACTGAGACAGTCAATGAGTTTACTCATCAAAGGACCACAAAAGCATCTCATCATAAAGGGCTTTGAAAGAAGTTACTGATAACTGTATGGAAATAGTGGAAAGATAAATAGTATATTCATGATAGAATAGTTTCTGTTATTCCTCTTTAATTTTATCCCATTTGATATGTGCCTGATAGAAATTCTACATTTAGAAAAATTCCTTGAAATGGCAGGATTTTGATTGGTCCCATCTTGTCCATCCAGAAAGATCTATCAAAGCTTGTTGTGTCTCTGAGGCTATTCTTGTGGTCTGCTCTTCTGGGTTGCTTCTGGAAATTCTCTTCTGGGTCAGAAACCTCAGAGAGACCCACCGAATTCTACGTCATTCCACAGGTTTCTACTTTAGTTGAAAAGATAATAAAGAAATGTAATGCCCATCCTGCGGTGAGCTTAAAGGTAAATTTGATTCTAGCGTTCCCTGAACCGCTTGAATTCCAGCGTGAGCTCAGGAACGAAGCCAGCTTTTCCTCAGGCCCCAGATCATTACAGGGGCAGAACAGAGCCCAGACAGGAGCCGCGCCAGATGGTCTTTGCCACGATCACATCCATCTCCAGAGAAATGAGGAAGTTCTTGGATTCACTGAACATATCCCAGACAGTGTTCCTGTGGTCTCCACCATCTGAGCAGAAGTAAGTCAAGGAGGTCTTTTGTTTTGTTTGTGTGTTTTTGTGCAGCAAATTGGTACCTGTTCTTTATATCCCATTTCTCTCGACCTTCTCCGAGACCTTCTTGTTCTGTCAATCCTTCCCTTTCTCATATTATCATTTTCTCTTTCTGTTGGAATTTTCCACTTACCTTGCTTTCCTCTTAAACAAACAAACAAAAACCAACCATACAAAAAGCTCTCTTTCTCAGTTCGCATATATTACTAGCTCCTGTTTCATCAGTTTTTGTCTGTGTGTTCTTGAAAGTGCTGTTGACATTTGCTTCTCGCTTTGCTTTTCGGTGGAGTGTAATCTGTGTTCTTGCCATCCTCGCTCCATTGAAACGGTTCTTGTGATTGCCCCGTCTCGTTCATGCTGTGAAAGTGAAAGCACGCGTTTCTGCCACCGTTTCACAAAGCGAGGTAAGCGTGAGCGTTTACCGGTTCTGTAACCTGTGCCTCAATTGCCGTGTAAGTAAAGTGGGCTGATAATAGCAGTTTCCTTAATGTGGTAGTGATAACTAAAATGAGTCCCTGTGTAGTGCTGACAGTGTGTCTGGCTCAACAAGTTTAAGTTAACCATCAGTTCTTCCATTTCCTTAGATATAAAATGAGAGGTTGTAATACTTCATCCCATACAGCAATTAAGCTATGGGGCTAAATGCCTTAACCAATGTAAATTGTATATAGGAAATATTCAATGAAACCTAACTGTTTTAAACTCTCACCATAGTAAGTCTTCATCACACTCATTATTGTTAAAATTACCATGGTTCTCACCTCTTGTTTTTTCAGGCTGTTTCTTGGCAATTACCTTTGCTGCCTCTTTCCCTCATTCCTGCCATAGCTATGTGTTCCCAGGGTGCTGAACTCGTCCTTTTACTCTACTAATTCTACACATTCTCGCTGCACACCTAATCCAAAGCCATGGTTTCAACTTCGCCAGATGCATGCCAACTCCACAATTCTCTACTTATGCACCATTTATGTGTGTAGACTTCAGGGCATTTCAGCTTGAATGTCCTTCCAGTCCTTGAGACCCAGCATGTCTCAAAACAACACCATCGTCTTTTTCCACAAGCTCATTTTCCCCTGCCTGCGAATGTCGATCCTCTGCCTCCACACATTCAAAAGAAAAACTTGGGAGTTCAATTTACAACCTCTTTCTGACTTCCTCATATATCCAATCTCTATCCAATACCTGTACATTAAACTATGTGGATAGCCCCTGGATCTATTCTTACTCTTTCTTTCCCAGTTCATGATTTCCTGGGATTATAGCTGTGGGATTCTAACCGCCTGCAGGCTGGTTTGGCTTCAATCCATCTGCAACAAATGCCATCTGAATACTCTTCTCATTCCCCTGATGAAAGACACTCAGTGGCACTCTCTGGGACTTTGAGGATGAAATTAAAAACTTTTAGTCTGTTACACAAAGGCCATCTTCATTTTTGTCTCCCTTTCTAATTATCTTGTCCTCGGTCAGGTAGGACTTCCTGCTGTTTTCTGAATATGTCTTGTGTCATCTCTCTGGGTCTTCCCTAGGCTAATTTTTACCTCCTTCCTGGACTGCCCCACACTCTTGTCTAGCTAAACTGTACTCAACCTTCAGGTCTCACTCATCTCCTGGTCCCTCTAGGACATCCCAGTCTTATTCAAAAGTCCCATTCATACCTAAGATTACTTTGAATACAGAACATCCTGTACTGTAAGTTAAATATCAGTATTATCTTTTTCCACTGGACTGTGAACAAAATAAAGGCAAACATCTCTCTCCTGCTGTTATTCCTTCCACTCGCTCTCCCTGTCTGCCCCGGCCATATGGGCCTCCTAGCTGCTGTTTCTTACTCAACTCAGATATGCTTTTCGCCTGGGATGTTGAATATAATATAATAATATTACATATTTATAATATAAATACACTCAACAAATATTTAGTAAACAATGAGTAGAAGGAGTGATGAGTTATTCTTTGCAGGCAATATAGTGGTAAACACATAAGAGGTAACCAATAAATGTGTGTAGAGTTAATGATAAATTAAAAATTTTAAGCAATTCAATTTTAACAATTACATTCAATGTAATCAATTTAAAATTAAAAAATTGAGTCCTTGTTAAAATTAGAGGGAAAATTCTCCCATTATGGCAAAGCTGAAAAATAGTCAGTCTTGTGAATTCAACTATGTTCCAGTTTGATCACCTGAAAATTAAGCTGTAACCAACTTAATTTCGTTATGAAAAAAGACTAAACTATTTTCCACTTTTCATCCTATCAAAAATTTAAGGACAACCCTAGGGACTTTTGCTCAATTTGCCCTGAAAAGGATGAAATATTAAGTGCTAGAGAAACACTATACATATCTTGTACAACTCACTGAACTAATACATCTGTTATAGTAGAATAACTTTCTATTATATGTTCAAATCACACTGTGATTTGGGGTTGATTGAGAAGGGTGGTTAGTGTGACGAGCAGTAAAGATGAAGATCTATTTATACCGACCCATGCTCAGGGCCACCTTTATGCGCAGAATGACAAATAGACGTGCTTTTTATCTGCTGCAGCTCAGAAATCCTCCTATTGCATGCATCGTACACAGCGCACCCAAAGCTGAGGAGTTGGGGAATAGTGTTATCAACTGCCAGCTGCAAAAGCAGTCTGCAAAACCCCTTTGCCTCTCCCCAGGATGGAAACCAGATTATGCTGTTTGGAACATTGTGCCTTTCCTAGATCTCCACCGAAGATTCTTATATATCTATAGTACCTGCTTTGAGAAAGTGCACTCAGTGGATATGAAAAAAAATTAAGTTCATTTTATGAAGTGAGCTGAAAGCTGAAAGTCATTACTGAAAACCAGGCAGGCACTATTTTAACAGTTATTTGTTAAGCAACTAATACATGCCCATGCTATTGTACCAAACCCACGAGGGGGTTCTGGCCTACGTCCGACCATTTCCCAAAAAGCTAATTACTGAGACAACAAGGATTGTTAAGGAAGAAAGGAAATTTATTACAGAGGACATCACCTGGGAGAACTGAGGGTAGGGGGCTTTAATAAGGAGTTCAGGAAGGTGGCTACGTATATTGGGGTAGGTTGTGCTGAAAGCAACATGTGCGGGAGTTCTTATTCGGAAGTCAGAGGTTGCTGACGGACAGTGAGTCTTCGCGTTGCTATCCTAGGAAGAGTCTGCCATTTCTGGGTAACAACTCAAAAGGTATAAAGGTTAGTTAAACAGGAAGATTATAATGTTCTGGCCTTTGAGTCCTGCTGGCCTGGGAACCCAAAGCCTAAGAAAGTTACAGGGAAAACATATACGGGGGCGGGGGTGTCATTCTGTGTTTGTTCATAGAGCTGATTATACTTGGTTGAGGGATGCTGTAAAAACAACGGACACTACTTGGTCCCAGTCCTGAAGGAGCTTAGAATATTATTATAGACACAGTATATAATAATTATCCTGGAGCGTATAATCGTTATACAATAAAAATTACCTAATGTAGGGAGTCATTGTTCTTTGACAATCACACAGGATCGGGCTCTGGTTATCGTAAGCTAAATCAATTTATTGGAAGGCATTTGACAGCTTACTTATATGTAGAACAACAGATGTCAAAGCAAGGAGCAGGATAAGCACTGGTAATCTAGGTGGGGGTGACTAATGGCTCTGTTCTCTACAGCATCACGCTGGGGGTTCCATCAGCTCTAACATTCTGCCTCTGGGTCACTCCACTGAATAATTAAATTCCAGGAAGAGAGTCTGGTCAGCCTAGTTTGAGTGCATGCTGACCCATGGGCTAAAGCAGGGCAGGCCATAAAAGTCCCACTAAGACGTCATGCAATGTAGGAAAATCAAGGTGGTGTTACCATTCAAAAGGGAAATTAATGATTGGCCAGAAAAAATAAAAGTGATCACTCTAAGAAAAAAAATCAATGCTATGGTCTGAATGTTTGTGTCTCACTAAAATTCCTATGTTAAAATCCTAAACCCCAAGGTGATGATATTAGGAAGTGAAGTCTTTGGAGAGATGATTAGGTCATGAAAGTGGAGCCCTCATGAGTGGGACAAATATCCTTATAAAAGAAGCCCAGGGGACCTCATTTGTCCTTTCCACCAAGTAAAGACACAGTTAGAAAATGCCAGGTATGAATCAGGAGTGCTTTCTCTAGAGACCAAACTTGTCAATGTCTTGATCTTGGGCTTCTCAGCCTCCAGAACTATATGGAACAAACTTCTTTTCTTTATAAGCTATGTAGTTTATGGTACTTTGTCGTAGCAGCAGAATGGACTAAAACAATCAAGGATTATGATGGGCAGAGGATTTCATTGAAGGATTCAGGGAAGATATAGACCTTTAGGGATAGAAAAGGTTTGGACACTTGGATACAGAAAACTTTTCTAGAAAGGTAAGAAATTTTGCATAAAAATTAGCATCATGCCAATGACTGCAGACTAGTACCAGTGAAGACAGATCATTAAGTTTTTGCCTCAAGTAATTTTAGGTTTGTTTTATTTTATTTGGCTTTCTCTTTACAATGAGTGGCAATCCACTTCGAACTACGTTTAAACATAGTCCTCACTGCATACGTGGAAAGGGTCTGAAGATATTATATCTCAAAATTTTTTGTAGCTCTGTGATTTATCACCATTAGTTTATTGTTTAAGATATTTGATTTTTCAGCAGACTTCCAAGAAGTAGATATTCTCATGAAGCACTATATAAGGGAAATGAAAGATTAAATTACTGGGAAATTAGGTAAAATGCTAAAATGAAGATACTTGATTTTTTCACATTGTCTGTAATTTATGTCAATTAACTTTATCCTCATTTTATCATTCCTTTGAATTGGCATTACAGTCAAATAAGTTCTTCTTAATGCATATGATATAGCTGTAATGGTATTTTAGAAGTGAATTGGATTGATAAAATATAGCTTTAAAACAATTATCAAATTTAATATTTTAAAACACATACTTTTATATTCTATGTCATTAGATTATAACATAGAATGACTGGTGTTCATGACTGTTGATTAAAGAATCAGAAGTGTATACTTTAATTAATTGCAGATTTTGAAGACATTCTTGAAAGATGGTAACATTGCCACTTTAGGATTGGCAAACAGAATTTATTGATAAGTATAGTCTTTTCATTGATCACCTCTATCAGGGCCTTCCAAGCATACCAATTACAGGTTTACTAAATATCTCATCAGGATTGGGAGGTACTATACACCTCCTAACAGCTCTTACCATAGTGATTCTTTTTCTACTGTCTTCCATATTTTATAATAGTATTCCTGGAAAACCTCTGTTTGTTTGCCTAGAAAATAAATTCCAACTATTGAACAAGAAACAAAAAGAAAAGCCACTCAGAATGTTTTGCCATTTGCTGAGCATACTAAGATCTTTAATAACTGTAATTTGTTTAGATTTATCATACTTCATACCTTCTCCATTTGGAAAAGTTAGCTATTCAGAAAGAATTTGTTAAATGAGTATCTAGATAGCAATTATGATAATCTTTTAAATTTATCATAATAATATAAATCAGTCATTTTTATTGAGCACTTTCTATGTGACAGGAATCAATTCTAAAAACTTTCTATGTAGCTTCTCAATTACCTCTCACAAGAAACAAGTAGCTATAAGTATTAATATTAGTCTTATTTTACAGATGATAGAACTGAGAGGGGAAGGGTAATCCAAATGGTTACATTGCTAATACAATAATAGACCAAAATACAAACCCACAGAACCTACAAGGGCTGTCTAAAGCAAGACCACCGCGATTAAATCCAGACTGCCTGTTTTACTTTGGGCAATATACTTAACCCTGTTGAGCCTCAGTTTCATCAGTTGTGAAATGAAGTAAGACTAACTTGTACCCAAATTGTGTCGATTGAATTAGTTAATATGTTAAATAGAACCGTGCGTAATAAATGCTCAGTAGAGGACAGTTTTTTATTATCTGTTAATTTCTATGGAAGTACAATTTTACAGGCACATTTACAAAAATCAGCAGGTGATTAAATATCTTGATGAAGCAAAAAATAAAAAATAGACACATTAATCTACCCATTCATTAACACATATGCGTAAAGTGTAATACTTAGTCCAAACCAAAAGCCGTGCTCAGCATTGGTGATGTAACAGTGAACAAAACAACATTGACCCTGCCTTCATGAAGCTTATTTTCTCAATCTTTTATGATTATGATTGGAGATAAACAAGATGCATTCTCAGCTTGACCCAAAGCTTAGGCAGCACAATGGAGGGTATAGCAAATTATGCCTGTTATGAAGCTTGGTGGATGAAGGGACTTCTCTGAGAAGGGCAAGCGAAAGTTAAATCCGAGGCCTAAAAGAGATTTCTTTTCCAGTAAGAGTCCCTCAACCAAAGCACAGAACAAAATATGCCATGAGGCAATTTCCTAGGTAAATAGAGGCAAGAACACAAAATAATCTATTGATGAGGTTTGGTATTAGGCTAAAAAAGAAAGCTCTCTGAATGCAAAACTACAGTCAGACCAGGAAAGTCCCTCAATCGGCAATGTCACTTTGATGATGTATCTGAGAGCAATGAGGCTTAAAAGCTTGAATTCTAGCACTTATGGGATGAGACTGTTTTTAATTCTTGCCCAGGGTCCACTTTCTTTTAGAAACAATGTTTCCCTAAGGCTTTCATCAAGGAGGTGAGACATGTGCTACTCCGGAGTACGGGCTGCCCAGGGAATAGTTAATGGGGTTGCACAGAATGCGCCATGACCTCCGCATCTCTGCACTTTGGGGAATCCGTTTTCAACTTGGATTCTAAGCTGCAGTTATTCTTTCCATTAAAACAGATTTATAAAAGCCTCTATCATACCCACAGCATGCAAGAAACAGCTGATCTTCAGAAGAGGCTGTAGATAGAGAATGTTCTTTCTGGGGATAGACAAAGAGAAAGTTACAATGTGAAGCATCTGTTCTTGCATTTAGCAAACCAAACACTAAGTTTGTGGATAGTTGCAGGAATCCTGAGACTAGAGGACATGAGAGGAAAGCAGGCAAGGGATAAAAACCACTGGAGGAAATAATTAATCCCCAGGTCCTCTAGGTACAGAAATCCAGTCCAAAGCAGCACGATTCCATTAGCCACACTACTTAAAAGTTATCATCAGTGGAGGAAAACCAGAGTTGACTACCGCAACATATCATATATGCCAATGTGTTGTCGAGTACATATAATTTCCAATATAGTGTGTCATTTCCAAGAAATCCTTTAATACTCTTCAAAAAGATGCAAGTTTAAAACCCCTAGAACTAGGGGGAATTATTTGTCTATTAATATGAGGATTTTGATGGTTGGGGTGAGTGGAAAAGAATATCAGTTACATAATTCTTTTTTGATAAAGAGTCCTACTTCTCTCTGCGTGTATTAAGCAAACTAATGAAGTGTTCACTTCAATGCATGTCCTTTTGGGTCTCTCCTGTAGATAAGGCATTGTGCATATTTACGTAAGAAATATGAAAATAAGTAAAACTCAGTTCCTTCTCTCCATGGCATTGCTGGCTTGTAGGAAGTTAAGAAAAGTTTCACAAAAACAGCTATATATACAAGACTGAATTGATTGACATAGCTTTACTTGGATGCAATATTTATGCTTACACATTCAGATAACTTAGACATCAACATGCTAGGTTGCTTTCTACTGTGCCGAAAAAAACCTGTCACAGAACAATTAAAACAGTGACATGTTTCACACTCTGCAGAGCTGGCTTTATAAATTTTTGACAATATTACCACCTATTCAACAGATAAAATTTTCCTTTAGGAACTAGAGGAGCATATCTGCATTTTCTTTTCCTTGTTCTGTCTCCTTGATCTCTACTGATGACTGAACATAGTAGAAGTAGAAGAAAGAAAATAAGATGAAAAAATAAATTCTTTTCTAATGAAGAATCGGGGAAAGCATCCTGGAAGATTTGGGTTTGTAAGCGGATGAGGAGGAAGACTAGTGTTTTGTAACACATAGAGCTGTGGTGGAAGTGGAACGTACCCCATAGAAGCAAAAGCTCAGAAGTTGGAAAATGAATTATATTTGCAAAACAACTCACAACATCAACCTGGCTAAGGGGGAAATGTGAGGAAGTGAAAAAGGTATACATGACTCCATCCATGGTACCAACATTTAACCAACTAAATACAGCATGGCAAGGTCAGGTAGCTGCATCGTGGGTGCCTGAAGTGCCTGTTCAATAGAACACCCTGCAGCATCATTGATTTTTAAGCATTCGTTGGAGTAAAAGCAAGTAGTTATTTTTTCTAAACAGGACTGTTACTTATTTTTCGTTTTGGTCTGTGAGGCCACCTGTGAACACATGAAAGAGAAACTCTCCAGAGTCGTTTTCTAATTTAGCCTGAATGAAGAGAAGCACACAGGCAAGTAATTCGAGTTCTCTCTTTAAACAAGCGGAGGGATGCATGCTGAATAAAAATTGCATTTTTAATATTGGTTTTGTTTCAATAACCTAAGGAGTGTGTCGTATTAAAAAGGTGGTGTATATTTGATTCTAGGCTGATCACCCTTCTGACAGGTACAGGGAGGGGACTGGGCTTGATACAGAAAGCCGATGCCTCCAGGGCTGAGCTAGAACATGGGGAACAAAGAAAGGAGAGAACCATCTCGCCCTTCAAATGCCCGTTGCCCATTTCTATTATTTAACTATGTCCTGATCATGAAAAGTTATCCTCGGACACAAACATTTGGAATTAGGCATGAATAATAACAGTATAACATAACAGAAATTTGGAGAATCAGGAGACCTGGGTCCTGACCTCTGACATGAGCTTTCCATGGGAGTTCGAGTAATCTTATGATCATTCTGTTTTTCTGTTTCTTTCTAAATAAAAAGTATGCACAAGGCAGATGGTTTTCATGAGCCGTTTCACTTATATCTCACATTCATTCTTTGAAGTAATCCTTCTTATCCACATTTTAAGGATAGGGACACCACGGTTCAGAAAACTCATTCTGCCAGTCAGTGAACAATCCAAGTTTCTACTTTAAATCCTTATTCCGTTATAATTTTAGTACATCCAAAAAAATTAAATTATTTTGCATAGTAAAAAGTTATAGAGAGATTTTAAAAGACATTTGTAAAAATCAAATGCACAATATTGGAAATAAATAAAAACAAAGACATTCCCATTAAAATGAGTAATTGTCAAGATCATTTTGGAGAATTCAAATAAAATTCACACAGAAATATCAGGACTGTTTAACATAATTCAGTCTCTGACCATATTTGTGGTCTGGATGGAGTGCACTGGGCAATACAAAGTGAGTCCATGTGTGTCTAATTTAGATGTTTATTCAAATTAACCTTGTATTTCAATGTCAGAATATCAGCATTTAAAGATAATAGCTATTTTATATAAAAGAGATATCAAAATAGTTTCAACTTTCACCTTTTGTTACTTCTGAGTGAAAATAGCAGAGGTAGCAGTTCATTGAAAATGAATCAGTGGGACAGATTACTAAGAATCTAATCTCTTAATTCAAACTAAAATAGGTATCAACGTATCATTGTGAATATTTCACTTACTAATTCCACATTCACACTCCCACGACAATGACAAGATAGTTCTGGCTCTATCTCATTATATCATTAAATGCACAGGTTATAACTGTGTGACTTCCTGCCCAGTGTAGGTGAAATTAGTAAAACTGAACAACAATAACTTAAAGGCTTCTTGCAGATTTTAGGGAAAGAGCTGTGTGAATTAGAGCAGCCAGTTTGACACACATTTCAGTCTTTAAATTTATTTTTCTGGTCCCACTTCAATGATCTGTAATAGTTACAAATCAGACAAAATTTCAGAAACTTCTTGAAGTGACCTATTCCAAGAAAAGCAGATAATTTATTCAGGGATTTTTCTTCTGCTGCTTAAGAAATCTGTGGAGATTGTGTGGTTTTTCTCCATTCAGCCTGTCATTTTTTGGTTAGTTAATCATGAATATCTAGTTAGTTCTGGCTTATTGATTAATTAACAGGAAAAATGAAAGCCATTAACTTTTCTTAAAACCCTAGGGATGAATTTTCACAAGTTCAAAGTGTTCTTCAAATTGTAGTTTTATTCTTGTTGTATCCTATGATCATCTAACACCGAAGGCTTAAATGCCCAGCTGTATACAATGGCTCAGTAACTGAGGAATGGTATATATGACATAGTATATGTGATATGGTGTGTATATATCTGACCACGTTTCCTATTCGTCTCAGTAAACTGACAGTGATGACAGCTGCATTGGAAATGTCTTCCCCCTGGGGACCTGAACGCTGGGCACCTAGCTCCTAGTAATTGATTTCCGTCAGTTCCACACACTGCCGTCATCCGTTCCTTACATACTTACTGAGCACTCCGTGTTCCAGGTGCTGTTCTAGCCTCATGGAATCCATCAGGGCACAAAGAAGGAAGGATTCCCTACTTTTATTAAAGTGGCTGAGAAAAAAACCTTTAACATATATGATAACTAAGTTATATATGGTGCATTAGAAGGTGTAAAGTCCAATGGAAAATAAAGAAAATGTGGAGCAGGGTAAGGAGTACTGAGTGAGATTGGAGGAGGCTGCAATGGATGGTGTTCTTAGAAAAGAAGATGTGGAATGTATCTGACCACTTACGAACTATAAGTAAAAACAGAATTATCAATCTTCTTTTGCATCTTGAGTTGAAGTGGCACAACCAAAAGTTAGAAAAGCAATGTCTTTAAGGAGTTGATCCTGTAAGGACACGGATGCAACTTTAAGTAATTAGAGATCTGCTTTGCAAAAGACAGGTGTTATGAATGCACAGGTTTCCAGAATTCATACAATGCCTATAAGGACAGTTGCCTCATCACTTGGTTTCTAAAACTGAAGCTAAAATATAATTTTAAAGAGTATTTTAAATTTATCTCTCTGTCAAAAGCAGAATTTAAAGAACACATAAATTCTCCAACAAAAATAGACATAAAGGCAACAGAATTTGTGTCTTTTGGAAGGCATCGTACCAAACCACAATTGGAGATAGTTACTTTCTACATCTTATTCCTCAACTTACCCACCACCACCTCTAGAACTCATGTGATTTAAAACATAAACAATTATTTTAAGACTAGAGAATGACGAAACACCCAGATAAGTTCGGTGTCTACCCTATTTCTCACAAATAAAGAAAGATTACGAAGAAATGTGCTATTAATACAGTTTATTGTCCAAACAAATGAATCCAAAACTATTTAAATTGGGTCCAATTTAGTAGTTAACACCCACCCAGATGTAATTCTTATATCCAATAGACCTCTAGAATCCTAGCTTATAAATAAGAATAATGAGCAAAAAAATATTTTAAAACCTCAGCTAAAATTGCAAATAAAATATGGATCCTTTCCAATATGAGTGTCATCTCTTTATTTGAAATTCTGAGCACTTACTATCTATAGCATAGCCTGAAACTAGTATTATAAATAAAAATATATATAATTATTTAAATACTATTTCATTTTATGAGCTTTAACTTCTTCTTTTGGAATATTGAATTCTGGAACTGAAGTGGCTATTTTCTTTCAGTAAAATATACAGGTCTCAGATAAAATATTCACAATTCAGCTAACCATCAGCGAGTAGATGATGTCACCTATACATGAGATGTACAGTTCTCATAGGAACTATGAGAAACAACACATTTGGACATCTTTTATGCAATCCAGCAATGACACTCCTTGCTATTTACCCAAGTGAGCTGAGAATTGATGTCCTCACAAAAACCTACACGTGAATGTTTATGACAGCTTTTTTTGTAATTGCCAAAACTTGGAAGTAACCAAGATGTCCTTCAATAGGTCCATGGATACAAAACAAACCATGGTACATCCCAGCAATGGAATATTACTCAGCAATAAAATGAAATAAGTCCCCAAGCTACAAAAAGACATGGAGGAATCGTAGATGAATGTTGCTAAGTGAAAGAAGCCAATTTTAAAAGGCTGCATATTGTAAAATTCCAACTAAATGATATCCTGGAAAGGGCAAAACTATGGAGACAGTGAAACGATCAGCCATCAGCAGTTGTTGGGGGAAAGAATGATTAAGGAGCACAGGAGATTTTTAGGGCAGTGAAACTATTCTACATTTTACAGTCCAGACACATTCTAGTGTCTACATTCTGTATGATGTAGCAATAATGGATACATGACATCCTACATTTGTCCAGACTCATGGAATGCACAATCATACCTTGGTATCTTCAGGGAATTGGTTCCAGGCCCCCCATGGATTACAAAATCTATGCATATTCAAGTTCCACAGTCAGCCCTGCAAAACCAGGGACACAAAAAGTCAGCCCTCCCTATCCAACATGAATACTTTATTTTCGATCTGCATTTGGTTGCAGACATGAAACTCCCAGACACACAGTGTATTTGTTGGGAAAAAATCCTCCTCTAAGCTGGACCCGCATAGTTCAAGCCTGCGTTGTTCACGGGTCAACTGCACAACACAGAGTGAACCCTAGTGTAAACTGTGGACTTTAGTTAATAATAATGTATCAATAGTCATTCATCAACTGTACAAAATGTACCATAGTAATGGAAGATGTTAACAGTAGGAGAATGGGAGGGGAGGGGGAGAACATGGAACTCTGTACTCTCTGCTTAATTTTTCTGTAAAGATAAAACTGCTGTAAAAAAAAATTAAAAACACCTGTTAATCTCATAACCAAGAGTGGCCTAAAATGATAAAACAACTAAATGTAATATGTTATTCTGATAGGATCCTGGAATAGAAAAAGGACATTAGTGAGAAACAGAAAAAAATAAAGTATGGATTTTACTTAATAATAATATATGAATATTGGTTCATTAATTGTGACAAATGTACAACACTAAATGTAAGATGCAATGGATGTTGGCATGTGAAAGCTTTCTGTATTTTCTTTACAATTTTTCTGTAAGTAAACAATTTATTGATGAAAAATTGATTTATTGACCACATACATTAAGCCAGGAATAATGCTAATGACATAAAAAAGCACATACTAGATTTCACATATTAATATAAAGTTATTGAAGGCATATATTTCAATGAAAATATATCATTAAAAAGTTTACTCTTAATTAGAAAGCAATGCAGTATGTGATATGTAGAATGTGTATGTCATCAGAGTAAAACGAATGTTTTGATTTTTAATCTAACTATATTATTTGGTAAGTATAAACACACCATTTAATTATGATGCACAAATCTCTTGATTTCATTTGTATCAAAGTTTACATAAGTTGCTAGTTGTTCATATTATCTGTTTTGATAGCACTATATATTATTGAAATTTCACCTTCTCTTGTAGTTACAGGCATGCATTGCCTGCAAATGCAAGTAACAACTGATATTCCCAGAAATGTCACAGTTTAGCAACTAATTTCACCTAAATATACAGTATATATTCATATAACTCATGCCGGGTCCCATATCCTTTAAATTATTAAAAACAGTTCCCCCAAAATATTGATTTGCCTCTATTTTGCTTTTTGTGATAAAATATTTGAGAATAGTTTTACTTGGCTCAATTAATATGGCATCTGTTCTCTTCATCCCATAACTCATTTGTCATGCAAAAGAGAAATCTTGCTCCTGCAGTGGTATTGATCCACATGGCCCTTTTGGTTAGAAGTAAAGCCTCTTTAATTACTTTGGCTGACTTTCATCTTTTGCAAAGTCTTAGGCACATTAGCTATCATGTTGTAGTGTTCTCATTTGTCTTACATTCAGATGCACCTTGGTCGCTAGAGATTGATTGACTGTCTGTATTCTTGAGAAACCAGGGCCTACCCCTGTCTACACTAACCCTGCTTAGCTTAGAAATCTGCAAGAGCCATCTCTCAGCTCCTCTTAGGGTTTGATAACCTCTTCTCTTTCCTTCGCCAGAGGTGTTTTGACCTTTAATTAAAAGGAAAATTTGTTGTCTTCCTTTCAGAAGACAGCAAATAATGAACTCATTAAAATGAGGTTAGTGTTCAGGCCTTAGAGCAATAAGAGTTGAAGTCTCATTAGCAGCTAACAATGCAGAACACAGCACATAAATAAACCTAATATGGCACAGCAAAATGCCTCGGTGCATTAAATTTGAGCAGAATCAAATGTTTACCGTCAATGATGTCTGGGGCATGAAGTTTTAATGCACTTAATAAAGAAAAGCAAATTGCTTCCTATTAGCCATGAAATGTTACCACAGAAATTGCCCCAAAAAGTGTATTATGTAAATGTGAGATATGTTAGTAATTAACAAGGATATTGTAGAAAAAAAAAATCTGTCTTGCTTAATATATGCAGCTATTAGAAAGAATAAAGACAACTCAAATTTCTAACGGTCATTCTAGATATTAATGTAAAATAATGTGGAATGCAAGATTTTTCAAAAGACTTTGTATTGTCCATGGCCCAAGGTGAGAGATATTTGTAATGTCAAACTAAATAATCAGTTAATGAAATGTCCTTGTAGTTGATGAAATGTTTTTTAGGAAAGAGATTCCTTAAGAACTTATTTAACAGAGCTACTAGACTTCATTTATAAAAGTACACAGAATTTTGTTGTCATAAATTTTAATACTTTGTAATTTTTTTATAATACTGGAGGAGCTATAGTTAGTAAAGTAATCCTTAGGAGTTTTATTTCAACAGTTCAGTGAATGGCATGAAAGTATACATTTAAAATGTTTAATATCTAATTTTAATATAAAAATCACAGTATTTATATTAAAAGATTGGTAATAATATGCTTATCATTCTCCATTGTTTTAGCTTCCTTAAATAAGGTTAGATATTAGAGTCAATACGATATTTTCTGCACAATTAACATGTATCTAATATATTTCTTAAATAAAAATCATTAGTACAGTATTTTTACTTGATTACTCATTCTATCATCTTTTCTCCAAAATATTAATATTTGAACAAGCCTGTTTTTATTCCACCCTACTTGAGCTCTCATGAAAACACAGAAATAAATATTTTGGGGGCCAAATAATTTAATAGATCAGGAACTCCTACCTTAGGTAGATGAAGTTAACTCACTAAATGGCACACTGGAGATTTTGAAGAGATACTTCACCCCTGGAGAATAGAGTAGTTGGTAAGTTCCAAATGATGCTCATCTGATATCCAAAATCTGTGAACATATCCGGAAGTCATCACACAGCACACTCAATTCTCTCACAACCTGCATTCAAGTCATCATTTGATATTTAGAGTCCTGGAAACTTTACCTTCCAACTATTCCCCAAATCTGACCACTTTCCTTCTGCTTTACTACGAACTCCAAGACACTCACTTCTTAAATTAGGCTACCTGTTTCTCTCTTCTAAATGTTTCCCTCTTTCACATGTGTCCTCCCCAACCCAGTCAATCCCTTCAGTGGTCAAATACTTAACGTGTGAATTATAAACATCATATCTCTGCTCAAAGCTCTCCAATGGCTTCTCCTTACGTTAAACTTCTCACACTGTATTAGTAATTTTTTGTCTGTTAACTCCCTGGAATGTAAACGCCTAACCAAAGACCTTTGTTTTGTTCAAAGCTGAATCTCCAGTAACTAGCACAACTGGATTATATTAGCTACTTAAATATTTCTTGAATAAGAACAGTAATATATTTCACTTATTTGAGACTCCTTTTTTAAGAGGTGAGGTCTCACTGTGTTGCCCAGGCTGGCCAACTCCTGGGCGCAAGCAATCCTCCCCGCTTAGCCTCCCAAGTACCTGTGACGCCTGACACCGCACCTGGCCTTTGAGACTGTTTCTTAAAGTTAAATTACAACACAACTCCTTTATTAAAAAATATAAAATGAGAGGTTGGTAATGTTAGTCACAGAATTCCAAAGGATACTATTCACGCAGAAAATATTTTGAATGTTGCCTTCTCTTGTTGGGAAGTGAGGGCTGCACTGGAAAATGTCACCATTAATGCGTTTTTGATGTTGTTGTCCTTCTTGAGTCTCTCACTGGTTTCCCTTCACCTACAGGGGGTCAGAGTTGGTAGAAGGGCAGGTGTTTATCAGATGATGCAAAGCCTGCTTTCTCATAAATGTGAATTGTAAGCAGACTTTAAATAAGCTTGAGTTTGAGGAGGCGACAATCTCATAGGAGTTTTTACTGTTCAAACCCTTAAGTTTTTGTCAGAGGGAGAGACTTTATGAAAGATGATTTATCGGCCAAGTACAGGAAAAAAATTATCTTAATATTTTGTTATACTGGATTTTAATATATTTTTGTTATGGTTTTTATAACTAATTACAGTTCTATAAAATGATGGCTTTTATATTCATAAAAAAATCTAAAATTAGATGTTATCTTTATCTTGCCAGCAATATAATGAGAAAATTCTGTTTTATTTGAGCTTAAACAGGAAATAAGCCTTAAAGTCTTAAATGTATATCAATTGATTCATGTCTTGATATTTAGCCTTACAAAATAATTTTTGGGAGACACATTTAAAGACGTATGTGTCTGAATAAACTCCTATTTCTTATACTGAATTTATGCTATTATAATGACTAGATTAGAAGAACTCTCTAATGATAATTATTTTTGCTTCTTTTGTCAGTGATAACTTTTTTGTTGTTTTTTAAGTCATTAAAGGGAATGTGCTTGAAATATTTGACACTTATAGCCTTTTATCTCAATTATGACAATATTCTAATAAAATAATACTTTTAAAATGTATCTATTATCTTGTACCACATGAATAGACTATGCCCTGATCATAAATCAATATTCTAACAGATATTTCCTGTTTATTCATTTATTAGTGCAAATATATATTTAAAAATAGATAGCATCCTGATTCAGAAATAAGACAGATATATTTCCTGTGGAACGTAGAGCATATATTTGACAGCATGCCACCTGCCCTACATGTGTTATGCAATATGTAAATATCCGGCAAAGCTAATGACTTATTTTTGTTCAAATCACTTGTAGAATATCAATCCATTGAACCATTACTACACATAACTAGCATTACCATTATCAATAATGTGCCCCTTGCTGATGTGAGGCAGAAATGAATAATACTGGCAAGAAAGTGAAAATATTTTTTCTTTTTCATCTTGAAGGAAATGGGTGGAGGAGACAAAATTTGAAATTAAAATCCCAAATACCCACCATCTACAAAATTCTCCTTCTGTTGTGGTGCCAGGACATTTTTAGCAGAGTTACTGTAGGAAAAACATAGCTGCCAAAGGTATGCCGGGGATCTCTGAAGCCTGTCTTTACGGCCCAAGACCCTGAAAATCTGACACAAACTTCAGATGTTTCCAAGGTGCATCCACAAAAGAGTGGGAAGTTTCATAAAAATGGGAACAGAATGTATGCTTTATGGGCTCAAGAACTGTTTTGGAACTGCTACAACACAACATTCAATGAAATAAAAATTAAAAATAGCTGATAAGTGAAGATCTTAACATTAAAGAGATTCCTAATCAGCATATGAGCAAAAATTTCTAGAAATTTCTAGAAATGAAACAAGGGAAAGCCAACAATTCCTGGATATCTACGTCCTGGCGAGTGTTATCATAAGCCTGCCCTGGTGTTGTACTGAGAGAAGAGAGGGTGGAGAATGAGAATGAAGATACCTTCCCTGAACAAAGGCAGAAACAGAAGAGGAAGAATACCAATGTATGATCTTGCTTAAAGTGGTAGCTGCTTGGAGACTTACTTTTTTAAGGCTTAAAAGTGAACTAAGAATTATACTTAAGAATATTTTTATCCTTAAGTAAAAAGTAATTTTTTTAATGAAGACAACTTAATAGTTATTTTAATAATTTCTCAGCAAGATTAAGATGCTCCAAGAAGTGCACTATCATATTTATCAAAAGTATAATTATTATCTCCAAATGTATTTCCAGAATTCCACAATATTAAGGAACTGATCTTGATCTGAAGCTCTTTAGGACTAACAATTCCTGGAATAATGGAAAATATTCCTTTGTACAGATCACTCGCAGAATACTAATGTCATTATTTGACTGCATATGTATAATCACATTTTATATCTTGCTATTTGCATTGCATGATAAATAGGAAACTATATTCAATGGAGGATGACATGACCCCCGAAAACACCTCTATCTCTCAAGGATTCACTTAATGTTTTTCCTAAAAAAATATATCAAAAATCTGAGCAAGTGGAGATGAGTGTTGCTGGATGATTATTTGAGGGAAAAGCTAAAATAAATCAAGCACAAGATTTTCCTACTAAAGAACTTCAGTATGTTAATGTGTCTTGAGAACGTCCCCAGTGGTGTATGATACAGAATGTTTCCTAAGCATTTTGAACATAGAATTATTCTTTTCACAGAATTATTAAATTATATAGACCTAAAGACCTATGGATCATGGTTTGGAGAACACTCTACTGTAGTGAAGAATTCCGTTTCACTGGTTATCTCCTCTTAAACAGTGGAATTGTCCATGATGACTTCATAAGGAAGTTAGTCCAAACTTCCTCATTCTGCAGACCCCACGCCATTTCTGAAGGTGGTGACCGAATCTGTACCTGCCCTGGCCCATCCACAAGTAGTATGAACCATTTCTATCAAGTGAGCCTTCCAATACAAGAGCCAGGATAAAGCAGAGTTTATGTTCTAAAGTTCCAACCTAACACAAAAGACTTGGACCCAGTTCAGTAGAGAGTCTTACTGAAAACACCTGGGAACATTTTGAGTAATAATCATCTTGGCTTCTATTCTCACCAATAAGGATTTTGACTTTGTTATTTTGTTTGTGTTACATGCGCATGTGCATGTTTCTCTTGGCTATTTTATTTCTTATGATTCCCGAAGCCATCTTTTAGTCATTGAACTTACAATAACTAGTTTCATTGCACTATCCCTAAATACTTCTAATTCTACCTCGCTATTACTCTATCATTTACTTAAATACTTTGGCATGGGTAAAATGAATCATTTTTGTTATTACCCTATAAAAATCTTTTAAGGAAATAATCATGCCACACAATGACTTCTAAAGTTAAAACATATGTTTATCTTTTTACAACACAATAATGCTTGTAAGTCATGATGGAGGTTTGGAGAAGTAAATCGAATAATATAATTGAAGACCAGCATTCAGGAACTAACTTATAAGGAAGAATGCCAGCAGACTAAATAATTCTACTTGAAGAGTCATAATGAGCTCATATTTGATTTAAATTTACTGATTTGATTCAAAATTCCTATCAATTAAGTAGAGCATGGGAAACATGGAAACAGGAACAGTGAGCAAGAAGCCTACTTTGAGATGATCTATGCAGATTGAAACTGAGGATACAGTTGAAACAGAAATCAGGACTGATAAAAGCAAAGTGGTATTTTACCATTCTTAGATGTTTTTGGTCCCAAGAAGAGAACCAGCACTCCAATCAGAAAACAGAAGCAGAAGCTCATCTAACATACTTCCAGAATGGATTAGAGTCAGAGCCTTATAATTCTGCGGACAGGAGCTGCCCAGGATGCTCTCCAGCTACAGCGTTTAGGGCACAAGACAAACCCACCCACATCCACTAGGAAGCTAGTCAAGGACACATGGAGTGTTTTGCTGATGCAATCAAATAAAATTCACAACACTATAAATGCACATCCATTTAGTGATTTATATAATCTTCCTTGTGTTCTTTGATAAGTAGAAAATGCAAACCCTTCACATATGTTACTCGAGTTAATGTTATTTTATGGGGTCAAACCAATCTTCAGTTTTTCTCTTCTTTTTGCTGGTATCTTTAGTCAACAGCAATGATTAACTTTCCAGTAGTGAAAAAGCACTCCCTGTGCTATAAGACCACTCCCCTCACCATACATATGTTCCGTGTGCCCTTAGTTTTTGAAATTCTCCCTCCAATCCTGGCTAACAAAGTTCTGGAAGTAATGATGCCAAAGGACTTCAAGGTCCGTCTTTCCTGATAGGGGTGGAGTGGAGGTTTCAGCAGCTCCGCCAGGACGCTGTGGGGAAGAGACGCTTAGGGTAGCAGTGGAAATGCTGATTTGTCCATCAAAACCCTTCCCAGCTCTTCCCCACTTCACCGAATTTCAGGAACCTAAATCATTAATGCAATCGCTTCCCACATCAGTCCATCAGCAATCAACCATGGACCTCATCCCATGCCCAGTACTGCCAGCAGAAGCCATGCCTGGATTGTGTCTTACTGGAACTGCCCGGAAAACCCTCTAAGTGATCTCCCTGTTTTCTCTCCAATTCCGTCCCAGCAAGTAGGCAGAAGAATCAATTTAACATGTAAATCATATTTTATGCGAGATAAAGTGTGGTGTATTAACAAGATGCCGAGGTCATTTCTCCTCAGCCCCTTTGCCTGGATCACACGCCCCAGGACCCCCGTTCACGCATGACTGGTCTCTGACTTCTCATGCCTAAGCTGAGTGGCACAGCTCAGAGAGGATGTCATCGATCTCGTTGTCTACCCTGTTGAAATACAGCCACTCTGTGTTAGTTCAATAAACAGCATACACTAAAATTATGTTTATAATACTAACAACAATTGTAATTAAATAATTATCTGGTTGATTTGCTATGCACATCGTCTGTGTGCCTACAAAGAACATAAACTCCATGAAGACAGAAAACTTAGCAGTTTTGCTTCTCAGGCACTTTCTAATTCCACAACCTTGCATAGCATTTTTTAGCCTCTCTATGCATTATTTTCCCTATTTGTAAAATAGGATTAATAAAGGGACCATTAGGAGATGCAAAGAAATAATTTAAGTAGAGTGTTTCTCATCACCTAATACATAGTAAAGGCTCAATAGTATTAGATAATATTGTTGCCATTCACCACTGTATCCTTAGGACCTAGAAGAGTGCCTAAAACAGGAGTTCAATGGATATTGTTTGAATGAATGAATGAATGAATGAATGAATAAGTCAACAATGGCACAAGGAGGGAAGAGAGCCTGAGAGAGTAACCTGTATATTCCTGGAGACGTGGACCACAGAGGAAAGGTGGCAATGCAACACTTAAGTGAGGGATGGAAAGACAAGAGGATAAATTGCTCTGAAACACCACAGGGTTTTTTGACTCGGCAGGTGTTTGTCCAGATTGAGTGCAATTTCGGCAGTAGGATCCCTACACCCCAAACCTTATGTGCTACAAAAGACCCCACACTCATTCAGTATTATCATCGGAGGCATTCATTCATTCTTCATTAATTAGCTCATCCATTCCACAATCAGAGCTAAACTGTTGAATGTGAAATTACTTAGAAGATTTACATGTGGGTATAAGTTTTTGTGGATTTAAAAATTATATCCATTTCCTCATTGAGTAGAAGTAAAAATTTATCGAAAAAGAGGGAATGGGGATTGCTTCTAAAGAGAAAGAGGAGTAAGAAGAGAGGCAGGAATTATCAAAGGCAAACTTCAAAAGCTTTATACTTTCATGCTGGGTCAGCCCCGTTCATCTCCATTTGTACATTGACAAAGTTCATGGAATCCTGACTCCATTTCATCGTGGGTGGCCACACAAACTCACTGTAGTTAGCCCGAGATTATAAGGTTGGACTGAATGCTAAGGCAAGCATGGTCAATTTTGGCCTTCCCGTTATGTTATTTGGGGCGACTATTTTATCTTTCCATTAAGCAATGTTTTCTACCTGGAAAATAATTATATAAGCAACCTCCTCTGATTCCCACTAACAGGATCTCGTTAAGATAAATAAGATAGTTTTTTTTTAAGTTTTTGAGTATAACAAAAAGTATAATAAAACAAACGCTATCACCCTCAGATATTTCATTTGAAACTTTGAAAATATAAGTCTATTTCAAAATGTAAATATAAACATGACTTATTAAGTACACTTAGGAAAGGGGTTAGACTGATACTGACAATATAAATATCAGAATGGTTTAAGACATATGCAACATACCTTGAAATTAATATGTATAATACACTAACTCAATATTTCCCCAAGTATCTTGATGGTAATAATCTCCAATTTGAAGCTACAGGAATCACTGTTAAAACATAGTTTTAGGCTCCATCCTATATTCTCCAATTCAGAATCCCCAGAGGATGAGTCTGCGAATAGGTATTTCGCAGACATTCTGGTGATTCATTTCATATGTGTGACTTGGAAACACTTAACATTTATTAAAACCAACTGGAGCATATTTTGAAATGCACATTTCTGGGCCCTATGACAGACAAACTAAATAATATCTTTTCAAGTGGGCCCCCAGAATTGACAATTTTAGCAATCTCCTTTAGAAAATTTTATGCACAATAAAGTTTGAACACCATTGCTCTCTTTAACAGTATTGAGTTATATGGGGCACAGTTGGACTTGCTTTCTTAAATACTGAGGAATTAATTATAAGAACATTGAATTAATGCAATTAATGCTTATTAAAATAACAAATTATTGCCTTTAAAAAATAGGTTATATATTTATTCCCTTTAATACTCAATGAAATTACTTAGTGCATAAACAGTGCAAGGAAAAATTCAAAGGCATTTAAATTGTTTTTTATGACTTGTGTACCATTAAAAACGACAAATGATGTTTATTGTCCAAACTCTAAATATATTTTATTTTACATACATGAAGACACATTTAGCACCATGAGAGACACAAAAATGAGTAAGGTTTGATGACTCTGTAGGTGCTTATGGACTACAGAGAGAAATAAAAGTTGATACAATAACGTGGAAAGTGATGCAAGTCTTCAGAAAATAATTTAGAAACCTGCTCTGAGAGATGAGAAAAGAAAAAGCTTTGAGATATCAGAGAAAGTTTTATACCAAAACATAGCATTTGGGCAGAGATTTAAAGAATGGGTGAGGTTTGAGAAATGGGATTTGGAGGTGGGGAGGTTTTCTAAGCAAAAGGAGGCAAGAGAATTGTCATGCAGAAAGGTAGGAAGTGGGGGATAGTTCAATTTAACTGGAGAACATGGTGATTTGGGGGAAATAGTGATGCTCGTGGAGGCAGTAAGGATACCTCACTGCCTGGGAGAGAATGATGCACTCAGAGCTCAGTAACAGTATCTATTTACCTTACTCTCTGTCAGAAACTTAGCTATGCACTTTGCGTACCTTATCCAGTGTAATTCTCACAGTAATACAATGAAATAAGTATTCACCATTGTCTCAGTTCACAGATAAAGAAGAGCTTAGAGATATGAAATGACTGACAAAACTGAGTCATGCACTGAAGAGCCTCCTGGACCCCAAGGTGCTGTGCACTTACTGCTTTTGGGATGTAAGCATGACTGCAGAGTGTCAGACCTGCAATTGTAGGGACAGATAAAAATGGAAGCTGGGAACACTCTTGGAGGCTGTAGCATTTTAAGAGCTCAAGAAAAAGATAATGAGGGACTGCCTAAGGTGGTGTCAAGTTGATTGGGGAAAAATGGATTATTCGACCTTTATTAGTTTGTCCCTAAGAAAGCACCAGATGTTCTGGGCCCACTTCCCCAGTCTAAAGTCCCGCTCATGTCAATCAGGGCATGATCTAGACATCTACCGCAGCACTTTCAAGAACTGTAATTACACATTTGTGTGACAGTCTATTGAATATCTCTCTCCTCTCTAGGCAGTGAGGTCCAAGTTTACAAGGGCCATGCTTATTAAATTCAACACTGTATTCATCTACGACAAATTTTTTTTAATTTAAGAACAGATGAAGGAAAAATAGCAGCTGAATAAAGAATGACTTCAATAACTCAGCGGAAGAACACTGATTGGATGGAATCGGAGTGGTGAAGAGAACAGGGGAAGGGAGAAATCAAAATATATATATATATTTCAAAATAAGGAGGCTCAGAAATTATGCATTGAATAAAGCAAAAGAGCCAGAAAAAGGAATTCATGAAGAGAAATAATGCTTGATATTCTTATTTTAAGGCTATATTACACAACATTTACCAATAAGCTCACTGGTTCAATAGACATTTTGACCCCACCCTCTTTTTAATATTTGATCTTTCTAAAAATTTATTTGAATATTTCATTGAACTAAGTTAAGCTAGTGGGTCTATTCTTTCTTTGTTTGTTTAACTGATAATATTTAAATAAGATTGGCCATGATTACACTCAGCATAATTGTGATCCTGGATAACCACTGACTATATAGTTTATCAACATTTTAGATATTCGGTCATTTCTTTCTTACTTTTTTTGTAAATTAAACTAATTTGCAGGAGACACCCTTAATTCTAAAGGAATAAATAGGTTCACTAGATTTCTTCACTAGTCTTTGAAGAAAATTCTTAGCCATCATGACTAATCCAAAAAAATTGTCTCAATGTCTGGCCCTTTATTTACCTTAACAGATGGACAGGAGCAACCAAAGCTCATTCTTATTAATATCCTAGTTTGCAGTGAGTTTCTCATTTTCGTCAGAACAAAGTAAGTCCTTTTAAGGAAAAATCCGCTGGAAAACATAGACATTCTGAATCAATAAACAGACCAATAAGCAAACTAAAACACCCAAGAACATAAGAGTTCTGAATTATGTTATTAATACATAGGTTGACATAGTAATATAACCATAGAAGGATTGGCAGAAAATTTACATGACTAATTCTAACTAATTCTTATCAGTATGTTCTTATCCTGTCTACAAATAAGAAATTAACGTAGTATATAGTTCCAAATCTAGAAATTAGGGAAATGTTCATGAAATTTAGATGATTTTTAATAGAATTATTAATAGTAATATAAAGGGTATCTATACCTATGTCTTATTTCCTTCCTCATATCTCTAGATTTGCAAGCAATACCCTATAAAATATACATTGCTCTTTAGCTTGTAAAATAAAAACCCAAGCTTTCAACTTAATAATTATGCCTTTAAAAATGATGGGGAGGTAGTACAGTTAAATAAAATACTAAATTGCAGTTCAAACAAAAGTTCTCCTCCTATTCCTTACCAAGAAATACAATACTTGTCTATATCCAACAATTCTGAAAAATTTTCCCTGAGGAAAGGAAGTATAATAATCTGAAATTCAAGAAATGTCTCACACAGAAATGAAAAATGATTTCAGTGCTCTGCAGTTACAGAATTGCCCCTCAACAACCCATAATATGCTTAGGACTTCCCTGGTTCGTAATTGGTATCCTTCAATAAAAATAATAACAATAGTAATTACGGTACTTGAAATATGAAAACTACATAGCAGTACCCATCAAAAACCCCCAAAACAAGAAAGCTCATATTATTTTGTTTCACTCACAGACACACATTTACAAAAGAGGCATCCCAAAACTTCATATTTATTTTTCTAAAATCATGTTAATTTCTTATTTATTTCAGGCATTACTAGAGACTCAAAATTTACTGCGCACTCAGGTTGCAAATTTTACCTTCAACCTTGGATTTTCAGGGAAGTTTTACCACACAGGTAAGAAGGACCTTTGTGTTCTCAGGCAGCTACATATAAATAGGAGATAGGATTTTAAATGTTCCATAAGTAGGAGAAACAGAATGTCCAGATTGATTATGGGAAAAACTTGGGTGCATTATGCAAGTAGCCAAATCCAAAATCAATGAGCTTGTTTACTTTGGCAAATACTATTAAAATCAAGGGCAAAAGAGAAAGAAAATTGACTTTTTCAACTCGATAAAAGAAACCATAACCATCGTTCTGAGTATGATTGTGCATCTTGTTTTCCAGCACAGTGTACATAAAAGCATAGTGACAATGATGATGATGATGATGAAACCACTACTAATAATAATTGGCAGTATTTTAAAATTATCAAATAATTGAGGTATTGCATACTTTTGTACATATTATTTATTTTTGGAAATCATCTGGCTATGGGAGAGATATGTTATATAGCCTGAAAGAAATTTAATAGACCCTAAGGGTCACCTTGTTACTTTACCTTCCCTTGTAGAATTGTTCTTTAAAAATATTATTGCTAATTTGTCCCCGTTTATATTCAAAGCATCAAAATCAGGTTGGTATTTCTTTCCGTCTCTGTCTAGCCACAGTTGCACTTCTGGTCAGTTTCAGCCTCCCAGCAAATTCTCAAAATGTGATCGGTGTGCATGCATGACTCTGTTCTGACATTTCTTTATCCATCTTCGCCTCCAGATTTTGACTTTTATTTTCTGAATACTAGCATTCTAATGTCTTGCACTACTAAAGAACTATGTTCATAAAATTGATTGTCTAACCATGATGACAAACATAGTAGGAAATTGTGTGTTGGGGCCTGCATTAGGGGAATAGCTACAGTCTGCTCCTATTTGTGTGTTTGTGCTCTGAGCTAAATGCTTGGTTTAGAACTTTGCACTGTTGTTTCTTCGTAGTATCTGAGAGGAAACATTTCACAGTACTCTCTATGCATGCACGCAATTTACTGACTCATTAAAAACAGCCTATACAAAGGTAGTCTTTAATTATCATAAATGCAGCCTGTTTACTCAGAGAGGCTTTTTAATGTAAAAGCTCAGCATGGTTTACTAGAATACTGAAGTAGCAGTGTCGTATTGGCTTTTCCTTGATGCTTTTTTTCTCCTACTTTGAAACATGTAGATCTGCTTAAAGTAATAGAAGGAAAATTAGTATTTAGACCACGTGACAAATCAAATGATTGCATATTTTAAAAGGACATTTTGCAGAAAGAGATTTGGGTCATCATATCTGCACAGGGAAAGCAATTCTAGCTTGCAGTTTGAAAATCTTCTTCAAAAGTCCCCCTCAAGAAATGAGTTCAAGCCTAAGATGCTCTGACTATGAAGTTATAAAGCAGAAAACTATAAAGGCGTATCTACTTATGCAGGGGGAAAAATTATGGGATTATTTGAAGTTCACACACAAATAATATTATTTTGTCTTAAATAGCTATACAGTAAAGTAAAGCCATTCTTTTGGCTGAAATATATCTGGATAACTGCCTTCGTTTTTATTTACTTTTCATACTCAGACCTATTAAACCCGCCAGACATTTGCAAAGTTAATGTTGGTAGAGGTTATAACACTTCCTATTTCTTCTTTAAAATTTTGAACATGTGCACAGTACACATCCACTAGGAAATGAGCAGCGCACTAGTCACTATCACAGGAGTAGTTATTGAAGGAAGACAGAAAAAATAAAAGAGACATATTTTGAACTATATCTCTTAAACAGACTTTATTGACTCTGTCTGTTGAAACTAACCCGACGCCATAATAGCAGGAACACTATGCTGTTATGCTGTGGTGATAGTGCAGGTTAGAGAATACGCAAAATATGTATATATGTAAATTCTGGGAGTTTAGTTTCCTTCCCATACATATGTAACTTTTATTTAATTGATACACTTACTTTATCTGTAGGATATCATTGAAGTGCGTCCCTAACATATTTCAAGGGTGTAACCATATTATGTCGAGTACTTATTAATCGGGGATATCAAGGTTTCTTGCAGAGCTGAGTTACACATTAGTGACACTCACTATCGGAAAGACATGCCTCACCCCTATTCAGTCGCATTTCTATATGGAGATTTTACATTATAGAATAAAAAAAAAGCTTGCAAATCAAGGAAGTGCCTTCCGTACTAGTGCACTTGCGGTGACGTGCAACCGTGAGGAGATGGCCTTGTCGCCATGGCTGTCTCAGTTCTCCCAGGATGATCTGATTTTCCAATGCACGAGGATGCTGATTGATGAACCTCATTGTTTTGAAGACATTTAATCACATATGCCCAGTGTAATAATGATTGATTCTGCATTTCTTAGACTGCTTCACTTATTTATATGTCTCATGTATTCTTTCCTGTTCAGCTTCTCTGCCCTTCACATGCTAAAAACAATCTCACCCTAAAAGGGCATGTCTCTAAGCCTTCCCTAGAAATCATTCACCCACCCACGGGTGGCAAATTGAAAGGGGAAGGACACAGTGCTGATTAAAAAGAAAAGAATAAAAGGATGCAGTTTAGAGTGAAATATTTTAGTCTGGAAATGCTTACAGCTTGATTGGAATTGTACAATGAAAGCTCAATTGAAAAATGGAGACAGTGTAGCATTAAGATGCTTTCTAAGGAAGGGGAGCTACACATTTTATTTTTCATGGGACATGATTTCTGGTGACGATCATTGCTTTTCTTTGTAAGTGAATATGACCCCATCAATAATTAATTCATGAATAATGTTTGCAAATTGAATTAACATTGGTCTTTTCCACGAGAGTTTGTTTTACCAAAAATAGCATTTTCTATAGAGACATTTACTTTCAAACAGGAGGTTAAGAAAAGTGTTACATTCTTCCTCTTTTGGTTATTTTTTATGTATTTTGCCTTCTGTACAAAGTATTAATTAAAAGACTAGAAACAAACTGCTTGTGTTCAGTTGCAGACTAACATTTTACTAGCTCTGGGAACACAAACAGATTACTTAAACTTTCTGTGCCTCAGTTTTTCCATCTACAAAGTGGGGGTAACAATAAGGATCTCTCATCTGGAGCAATGCATAGCATGTTATCAGTGCTATGTAAGTGTTTATTATTAATATTAATTTTAGAAGTATTTTTGTATAACCACCAGTGTTATCAAATGAACACAGATATTTTAATGGTCTAAAACTTGTATTAGTATGGTCACATATGAACTGCAAATTTTATTTCCACACATAATTTAAGGGTACATTAAGTATAGAAAAATATATGCAGTATATTATGTACTATTATAGTGCCAAAAATTTAATATTTTCATTTAGTTGGATTTAAAAACATTTGTAATTCTGCTGTTGTCCCTCAGCATGACTTAGTATCATGTTTTTTATTAAGCTATTTCCAGTGTCAAGGGTCTGCCTCTTGTGGCTTTGAATTATATGGCCAGCATAAAATAAGAGAAAAGCTGACAGAAATTAATCCATGGTGTTAAAAGAGAGAGAGAGAGAGAGGTTTTAAATGTCACTCTCAACCTCATGGAGAGTGTTTATAAATTAACATAATCTCTGGCATAAAAATTACTGAAATTTTACGATCAGTCATGCATCTGTTTATGTCAATAGTCTGCAAATTTTTTTTTAAATTGAGTAATTGACCTCCTTCCTGGTCAAGTATGCGTTATGTGTTTCCTGCCACTTGCAGGTACGATCTGCAGAGTTTACGGTGAGTGGAAGCATTTCTCAAACATTCCGTATTCAAAGCACAACAGGATAATTCCAGCGGGGTGGGAGAACTATCAACTTGTTCATCATATGTGACATATAGTAACTCTTTTCAATCTCTGTCTCAATTTGCTATAGTGTGGCCCTGAGAAACTTCTGTAGCATAAACACTTCATTTCAGAAAGTGATTAACTCTTCTTCATCTGGATTTCAATAGTTGATATTCTTAATATATTAGCAAAAGTCTGTGATACTAACAATTTGAGCTCAACTCAACAAAAATTAAGAATTCTGTCTACTCACTTTATTCATAGAACTTTATCACTTTTAAAACTTCTATTTCTTTGCTCCGTGTAGTGGCACTCATGGTGCCCAAACCCTAATTAAACTTGGTGGTCCTTATACTTTTTGAGGACTATGGTTATAAACTGTATCCCAGCCACAAAAAATGTACATAAAAAGAAACACAAGTTGCATACACTTCAGTGGCCATATGAAGCTGTTGCAGTTCACTGACTTTGTTAATAAAGATGGAATTAAATTATTCCATCTATTCACTGCTCTGGGGAAATGGCATGTTACAGTGCAAGGTAAAGGGATCCAGTCCCTGACTTTAAGAAATTTATAATCTAGGTAGACAAAGTTACTGAGAATGTGTAAAAACATATAAATTTAAAATGCAGCAAGTATAAACCAGTAGATATTATTTTTAAGAAGAAGGAGATCCTAGTCATAAAGTACTTACTATTTACAAATGACAACATTAAGTGCTTTAATAAATTGATCTCATTGAATTTTCACTAAGACCTTATGAGATAAATATTTATATTCCCATTTTAAACCATGAAACTGATACTCAAGAGGAGTTAACTTGTCCAAGATCACATAGTTAATTGTAAGTGGCAAAACTCGGGGCTGTGCTCGAAGTATTGGGTTGTCATCCAATATATGCTTTCGTCATTTCATGGCACTACTTTCATGACCAAGGAAATCGTTAGTATAGGACACATACATGGAACATTCTGAGAAAACCCTTAAAAAGATCTTTAATATTTATTCCCTTAATTTCAGGAAAAAATACACAAATCAAGCACCACCTTTAAAATATACTCTATTATGAAAAAATAAACCAAAAAATATACCCCACACTATAAGCCAGGGCTTGTTATTTTACTCTACTTACATAGTTAAGTATTTAGAGACCAGATAGAAGTTAATTCTTATATTATTGATTTAGAACATTTTTAAATTGAACTGAGTATTGTAAATTGGTATAAAATCTGTATGATTTCATGCAGGGAAAATATTCTTGGTTAGCTACAACATAATGAATTCCCTTAGAAATAAGCTGTTGATTTTTTCTTTTCTTGTTTTTTTTTTTTGTTTGTTTTTTTTTTTTTTTTTTTTTAACTTGTGGCATAACAATGGTTTTTCCTGTGCATTGGGCACTGTTAAAAAATTTTTTCCCAATAGAGGAAAGGAAAGGAATGTTAATTTCAAACTCTCAAGTCAGGTTTATATTATAAACAGTTATATGATTCACTGTTTAACTTTTACAAAATACTTGTATTAAAATGGGAAATGTTTAGGTATACAATGTTAAGTTAAAACATAAGGATGCAAAAGTATTTGCACAATAAGAGCTCCACTTTTTAAAAAATAAGTAGAAAAAGATTTTAAAGAAAAATACAAACATGTTGCTACTGTTATCTCTGCAAAATGGCCTTGCAGGCGGTTTTTGCTTTTATTTTAGTTTTCTGGCTTTCTGTATTTACATGTCTGTGATTTCCACATTTCTTTAAAAACCATATATTATTTCAGTAATCAGAAAAAAATTAACAGATTGTATCAGTAAGTTTTAAGCTCAATTTTAGATTTCTATAAAGCAAAACTTTTAAGAGTAAAAAGATATGTATGATCTCTGATCAGGTTTCCCCTGTGTGCAATAAAGAAAATAATTTGATAATTTGTCTGTTGATCATTTTGAAACCACAAATAAATTGTCTAAAAGTAGTTCTGCCTTTTATTAGCACCACATGTTAATAATTCTAAACAACACCCCTAAGTTCTAAATGATACAGTTGTCCGACCTGGGGCCGGCCATGTCTGCCCCACCCCATCCCAACCCCCAAGCCTCTCACTTGTGATGTAATTTAGACTGTGGTCTCTTATTTCTGATTAAGAAAACACAGAATTGAGGCCGGGCGCGGTGGCTCACGCCTATAATCCTAGCACTCTGGGAGACCGAGGCAGGAGGATCGCTCAAGAATTTGAGACCAGCCTGAGCAAGAGCGAGACCCCATCTCTACTAAAAATACAAAGAAACTAATTGGCCAACTAAAAATACATAGAAAAACAATTAGCCAGGCCTGATGGCGCATGCCTGTAGTCCCAGTTACTCTGGAAGCTGAGGCAGAAGGATTGCTTGCCCAGGAGATTGAGGTTGCTGTGAGCTAGGCTGATGCCACGGCACTCTAGTCTGGGCAACAGAGTGAGACTCCGTCACAAAAAAAAAAAAAAAAAAAAAAGAATAAAAGAAAAGAAAACACAGAATTGGATCTATGTATCAGGAACATGAAGAGTAACATAAATCTGACAAAAATCACCTTTAACCTACTACAAAACCTTCACTAAAGCCATTTTTAACTTTATACTTTACAGGGACTGAAGAGGAAGATGAGGGAGATGACCTTTTGCTGCGGTCGGTGGATGAGTTCTGGTGGTTTCCCCACATGTGGAGCCACATGCAGCCCCACCTCTTCCACAACGAGTCGTCTTTGGTGGAGCAGATGATTCTCAACAAGGAATTTGCACTGGTGAGCACATTTTAGAGTGGTATTTTTCCAACTGTGCATTGTGACCTAGTAGTAGATTATAAAATTAATTTATTGGGTTGGCTCCAGTAAAAATAGAATCGAAGAGGCTGGGTGCAATGGCTCACGCCTGTAATCCTAGCACTCTGGAAGGCCGAGGCAGGAGGATCCCTTGAGGTCAGGAGTTCGAGATCAGCCTGAGCAAGTGTGAGACCTCGTAATCCCATCTCTACTAAAAATAGAAAAATTATCTATGCATGGTGACGTGCACCTGTGGTCCCAGCTACTCAGGAGGCTGAGGCAGGAGGATCACTTGATTGCCTGAGCCCAGGAGTTTGAGGTTGCTTTGAGCTAGGATGATGCTCATGATGTGAAATTATGTGTATAAATATAATACATTATATGTAATATATTTTAAGAAGAAAGTTATTTTCAGAAAGATTAGTTTTATATTTATCAAGATAAAAAATAGTACTTTGTTCATTGTATTCCTATGCAATATAATTAACCTCTCAAAAATCATTTGTTGCAAGAATGAAAGAATGGATGCATGAATTGAATCTTTAGAACTCTTGGCCAGTGGCTCTCAAACACCAGTGTGTTTCCATTTCACCTAGAAGACTTTCACCCCCCTCCCAGAGTGTCCCATTCAGTGCATCTGCAGAGAGGCCTGAGAATTAGCATTTTCAAAACATTCCCAGATAATGTAATGCCCATGCTGGGACTGCCCTTTGATAATCGCTTGCTTTAAGCAAAGGGTTTGCTTACTATAACCTATGGACCAAATCAGGGCTGCCAATTGTTGTTTTATGATCCCTGAGCTAAGAAAGTTTGTTTAGACATTTTTTTAATAATTGAAAATCAAAGGAACAATAGTATTTTGTGACACATAAAAATCATGTACAATTCAAATTGCAAAGTCCATAAATAAAGTTTTATTGAAACATGGCCTCATTCATCCCTTTCACACTGCAACAGCAGAGTTGAGCAGTTGCAAAACAGATCAGACGGCCTGCAAAACCCAAAATATTTCTATCTGGACCTTTGCTGAAAAGTTTGCCCATCCCTGCTAAGGACATTATTTTAAGCCTCATATTCCTTAAAGAATATAACAAAAGACAGAAAACTTTCCCCCAGAAAAAGGCTCAGGTGCACATTGTCACATCTTTACTCAGTGGGGTGTATAATCACAAAGGGTTTATGACTCCCCCAAAGACCCTGAGCCCCAGTTAGGAACCCCCATCTTAAAATAAACAGTTATGATTCATGAATACTGTGTGATTGCTGATAGCTTCATTTTTGTAAAATTACCTTCTGGACCATAGCCTTAGGGCCAAATGAATACTAGGGTATTTTATAAAACCATGCTGGTTATGATGCCAATGGCTCGCCCTTTCCTTCTCTAAACCCCCAGACCCATGTCAGACCTGCACACAGGACTCTTAGCAGTCAGTGGAGACAACATAAGGGCAGTTAGATCATGGCCTCAGGCACTGGAATACCTGTGTTCCAATCCTCGTCTTCCGTCCGTGGCTTGATGTTAAACAAATCGCTTAGATTCTCTGTCTCAGTTTCCCCATCTGTAAAAAGGCAGATAATAGTAATGACTACCTCATAGGCTTGCTGTGAGACCACATTTAATGTGCTTAGAGCAATGGCTGGCACACATTAAGCATTGATTAGGTGTGAATTCATCGATTATGACCTTTCTAAATACAGACAAATACACAGTTACATCTTGCTTTTAATAAGTCAATTTTTTAAAAATTATGAATTTACAAGAGATTGTTTTTACTCAAACTTTAGGGAATATCTAATCAATTTTGTACTGCTTCATAGTATCATAAAAGTAAATAAATATTTCCCTTTTCAAAAATAATCTTACCTTGAGTAAGCATGCTAAATTCTTTCAGTGCAGTTAACTTGAAAATAAAACGTGTTTATCACCTGGCTTAAACCTCCTACTCCACTTCACTTCCACTATGAAGCCTTGCTTTTTAGGCACGTAGGTTATATTTCATAATGGTTGATTTCACCTGTTTGTGTAATTTCTTTTTTAAAAGCCATGCTGAGAGCTCTGGGAAAGACCCAGATGTAATTGCTTTGTAATGAAATGTTGAAAGCTATTTAGAGTCCATTCAGAGCAATTACATTTGTTTAGTCAGTGTGGCTAGAAGCTAGACTTATGCCTACAAATATATTTTGTAAAAAAAGGTCTTATTATCTTTTGCATAGTCAAAATATCACAACTGAAATGAATTCCGTTAGACACACATACGGAAATGACACTGTCCTTTTCCTTCTGGAGTTCAGCTCAATAAAACTCAAGACTCTTCAAGCAATGACATTCAGAACACCACCTTTACTGTCAACATGACATGCCAATATGTGTGCTGTCCAGAGAGCCAAGAAATATACCTCTTTCTTATTAAATTATTATCTTTTCACACCCAGGTGACACTTTGAAACCATCAACAGTATCAAGACAGGAGAGGGTCGTGGAAAGCACTAAATGAGATATTGGCAGGCTAAATCTTAGTCTTAACCACTAGTAACAAGTTCTGATAAAATTGGCAACTTATTTAATGTCTTTCTGCCTTGCTTTTCTCCCTCAAAATGGTAATGACTCCTTTTTTTCATTTTCTGAACTGCAAACATTTCAGATAATTAATTTACATCAACTCATCTGCCAACCAAAAGCACTGGACCAGATAATGCCACTGATCAATTCCAGCTTTAACATTCTCTGGTCAGTCGTGGACAACATCAGTCCACGAATTTGGAATGAACATCTTGAAATACTCATCTAGCTGCAATTGAAGCAATTATAGAAAGAAATTTTCAAACTAAATGAGCAATTTATACAGATAAAAATTAAGTGTTTAAATCTTTCTTAAAATTCTATACTGACATTCCTCATTATTCCTTGGTATGGCCTTGGCTGGTAGAGGGATTGTCAGTCTCAAAACCACAGTTCTCATAGCATTTCCAAAAAATGATTCAAACATATTCAGACGTGTAAATAACTTGATATTGATTATTTCAAAAATAGTTCACAAAAACACCAATCAGAATGGTTTCATTTGTGGAATTTCTCTGAATTCTGTCTAGGTAGAGTTCATTTTCTTCTATAATTTGTTTAAAAATCATGAGAGAAACACATTGCAAAACTGATTCTTTACCCTTTCATCACATTAGAAGAGGCTTTTAAAATATAAAGCATTGTTTCACTTAATCCATGCACACATATGTATGTAGTGTGAAAATATACACACGTATATATATATGGGGGTTATGTGTATGTATATGTTAATCCATGAGCACAAATGTACGCAGTGTGTGTGGGTATGGATGTATGCATGCTTAATCCATGGATGTATATGTAGCGTGTGTACTCCCAGGGCGCTGGTCTAATAATAAACACAGTCAACCAAGATACAGTAGTCACGAGATACTCTACTTAGTATGGGTCTGGTGTGGAGAAAAATATCTTTTGGTTCTTTTTCCTTTAGTAAACCATAGATCTTTGCTGCCATTCAGTTGCTTGAACTTGTCAATAAATAGGAGCAAATCTTCAAAGATGAGAACACATAACAAAGGCTGAAGAGAACTAGAAACGTTAACCAACACAAAAGCACTTAATGAAAAAGTTACCAAAATCACTCCGGATTTAACCTACATCTCCCTTCCCATCACAGAAAGAAGCCTAAACCTGAATTATTCATTTTTTTTCCACAACAGGCTTGGAAAAACGAAATAAAGAATTGGGTTTTGTTGTTTTAAGTTTTATATACAGATTCATTACAGTTTCCAAGCCAGTGGGGTTTTTCAGTCCATTAATTTTTGCAGACCATAAAATGTCCTGAAGGCATAAGTATCAACCTTTTGTCTTCAGTGCTGACTTTTTCAATAGTGATGTGCATTTTTCTTGATATTTTATTGAGTAGTCAGGTATCTTATTCATGACTCACCATGTGAAGATTCCTGAAATAAAAGCATAGGTTTTTTATTTCTGCTTTTCTTTCTTTATTTATTTATATACATTTTTTTCTTTTTTATTTCAGCATATTATGGGGGTACAAATGCTTAGGTTACATATATTACCCTTGCCCCACCCGAGTCAGAACTTCAAGTGGGTTCACACCCCAGATGGTGTGCACCGCACCCATGAGGTGTGAATGTACCCATCCCCTGCTCCCCCCTCCCATCTGAGTGACATGCAATGAATGTGAGTGCTATATGTGCACATAAGTGTTGATCAGTTAAAACCAATTGGATGGTGAGTACATGTGGTGCTTGTTTTTCCATTCTTGTGATACTTCACTTAGTAGAATGGGCTCCAGCTCTATTCAGGATACAAGAGGTGCTAGATCACCATTGTTTTTGTGGCTGAGTAGAACTCTATGGTATACATATAGCATATTTTATTAATCCACTCATGTATTGATGGGCACTTGGGTTGTTTCCACATCTTTGCAATTGTGAATTGTGCTGTTATAAACATTCTAGTACAGATGTCTTTTTTATAGCATGTCTTTTGTTCTTCGGGGTAGATGCCCAGTAATGGGATTGCTGGATCAAATGATAGTTCTATTTGTATATCTTTGATGTATCTCCATATTGCTTTCCACAGAGGTTATACTAGTTTACACTCCCACCAACAGGGTACGAGTGTTCCTATTTCTCTGCAACCACGCTAGCATTTATTGTTTTGGGACTTTTTGATAAAGGCCATTCTCACTGGAGATAAGTGATATCTCATGGTGGTTTTGATTTACATTTCACTGATGATTAGAGATGTTGAGCATTTTTTCATATGTTTTTTGGCCATTAGTCTATCTTCTTTTGAAAAGTTTCTGTTCATGTTCATTGCCCACTTTTTGATAGGGTTGTTTGATTTTTTATTGCTGATTTTCCTGAGTTCCATATAGATTCTAGTTATCAGCCCTTTATAGGATGTGTAACATGTGAATATTTTCTCTCATTCTGTAGGTTGTCTATTTGTTCTCATGATAGTTTCCTTGGCTTTGCAGAAGCTTTGTAATTTGATCAGGTCCCATTTATTTATTTTTGTTGTTGCTGTGATTGCCTTTCAGGTCTTCTTCATAAATTCTTTGCCTAGGCCAATGTCTATAAGAGTTTTTCCAACATTTTCTTCTAGAATTCTTATAGTTTCTTGTCTTAAGTTTAAGTCTTTTATCCACCATGAGTTGATTTTTGTGAGAGGTGACAGGTGTGGATCCTGTTTCAGTCTTCTACATGTGGCTATCCAATTTTCCCAGCACCATTTATTGAATAAGGATTCTTTTCCCTAGTGTATGTTTTTGTCTGCTATGTCAAAGATCAGGTGGCTATATGAGGATGGTTTTATAACTGGATTCTCAGTCCTGTTTCATTGGTCCATGTCTCTGTTCTTGTGCCAATTTTATGCTGTTTTGGTTACTATAGCTTTGTAGTATAGCTGGAAGTTTGGTAAGTTGACGCCTCCCAATTTGTTCTTTTTGCTTAAGATTGTTTTTGCTATACAGGGTCTTCTCTGGTTCCATATGAAGTGTAGAATTATTTTTCTAGATCTGTGAAAAATGATGTTGGTATTTTAATAGGGATTGCATTAAATCTGTAGATCACTTCGGGTAGTATAGACATTTTAACAATGTTGATTCTGCCAACCCATGAGCATGGTATGGTTTTCCATCTGTTTATGTCCTCTGCTATTCCCTTCCTCAGTGCTTTGTAGTTCTCCCTGTAGATGTCTTTCACCTCCTTAGTTAAATATATTCCTAGGTGTGTTGTTCTCTTTGTTGCTATTGGAAAAGGTATTGAGTCTTTGATTTGGTTCCCAGTTTGACTGTTGTTGGTGTATAGAAATGCTACTGATTTGTGTGCATTGATTTTGTAACCTGAAACTTTGCTGAACTTATTTATCAATTCCAGTAGTCTTTTGGCCTTGTTTTATATGCTGTAAACTCCCATCTGTTTTTTTAATGATTGGTTCTTGGAAGTGGCCAATG
>CAUYRT010005821.1:0-10236 GCA_963574885.1 Lepilemur ruficaudatus
GGGTGGGATATGCTTGAAAAGTAGTTGGGGAGTGGAATTAGGGGTCTCAATAGGGGTAAGTAATTCCTCTAAAACTGACTTATGTGATTAACTGTACACCTCAGTAAATTCACTGAAAATCATTTAATTGTACACTTAAAAAGAAGTGTTGGTTGTACGTAGATACAGTTGGAGCACTATGTATGTACTCTCGGACTACTTTGATAGAGTAGGTTTTTGAATGTAACAAGATAAGTCAACTTGAGTGGTAATATATTTTGGGAAATCAGTTCACTACAAATTGTGACTGTAAACATTGTACTATAAATGTTTTGTAGTTTTCCCCCAATAAAATTTTTGGGGAAAAAAAAAAGTAGGAATGTTTGTGATCTTCTTCCAGGACTCTCTTTACATATCTCCTAGAATTCTGCGGCATTTCATTGGCAAAAGAGCATTATAAGCTGACTCTTTATACTTCCTTCAGTATCACACCAGGCAGATCACACTAAGCAGAGATTTCTCAGGGATTTTGGGTTGTGGTTGGCACTATCCCCTAGTTTCAGCATGATGCAAGCTTTTCCCCTGTATTTTGTTTGATTTTAGTCATCACAGGTAGTTTCTATAAGGAGAGGTTGTGTGCTTGCTCTTATATTGATAGTTTTTCCAGAAATTCACCAACACTTTTAATATATGTGATACATCAATCATTGTATCAAAATAATCAAAGACAAACAAAGGGCTGTCCCTGTCCTCAGACAACTTATTTTTTACATGGTCAGAGTAAGATCTGAATCAGTCAGCCCATTCATGCACAGTGCCCCTCCTCAGTTTCTGTGTACAAACTAGCTACGTGCCAAGATTTGACTTGACTGTCAGAAATCAGTTAGGAAGACACATGACTACAGGACAGTTTCCAGAATCAAAGGGAACTGAGATAGAGCAGGCTGTTCCTTTGAAAAGAATTAAAGAGAACATAGAAGACCGGGAGTTTCCTTGCTAGTGTTATCACCATATCTTCGAGGCAGAACTACCAAACAGACTTAAAAAGGGAATTCCCATGGAGAAGGAAAAAGGCAGTAAAGGAGGAAAAAAAAAGGCAGTAACAACAAAGACACCCTAAGGTCATTTGAAGTTTGAAGCCTCTGATCTAATTGCTGAGAGCTTTCCAATTAACTTTCCTGAAAGCTTAAGACTATGTTTCCAGCCCAAATTTCAGGCTTTATTTAAACTGTTTTAAACTAACAAATGACAATTGATTATTCTTATGAAAATTGAAATCAGTTGTTTTACAAAACAATGGGTAAATGTAGTGTTTCAGGGGAGAGTTACAAAGAGTTCTGTCTTTTAGGACTAATTCATAACATTTGTTTTTGTTTTGTTGGATTGTTTTGGTCTTAAAGTCCTAAGGAGGAGTTAAAGAAAAGAATTAAATCAGATAAAAACTTAAAGCATTTCATTTATTACTGCCTGACACGTTAAAAAATGTAGAGGTCAAGTAGGTCTCTTTGTAAATATGAAAAGCCGATTCTTTCAATTGCCTCTTATTACTGTTATTTGTTAAGTACGGAAGACACATAAAACAAGCAAAGACAAAATCAGCTTACATTCGCAGAAAAATAAAGTTGTTTCGACATCAAGTAAGCCAGTTGAGAAAGGAGAAAGCAAAAGAAGAAATTAATTTCAGAGGGATGATGTCCTTGAGCATGTAATTTTTTTTTGTTTCATGTTTAAATTGCTAATGAAAGACGGGTTGTTTTTGTTTTTGCATGCTTTGTAATTTTTTATTAGATTCCAGATATTGTGAATTTTACCTTTTGGGTGAAATATATCCATATAAATATTCTTGAACATTGTTCTGAAATGCAGTTAACTTACTTGGAAATAGCTTTATTCTTTGGGGGATGGTTTTATAATTTGCTAGGCAAGATAAGAGCAGTGTTTATCCTAGGGCTAATAATTCTGCACTGCTGAGACAAGACTCTTCTTATAACCCTAGCCAATGTCCCATGTATTATGGGTTTTTCTAGTATGGCTGGTGGGAATGGGGACAATTCCTGGTCTTGTGTGAGCTCCAGGGACTGTCACTTTTTCCTTTCGGTGGTTCCTTCCCCAGCCTTGAGTAGTTTCATTACAGACATGTACTGATCATTTCAGTGCACTAATGTGCTGAACAAATGCAAGGCAGCATCATTGTTGTTATGAGCAGGGAATAAAGGGCAAATGCTACAAGGATAATAAGAGTAAAAATATGATTCCAGGAATGATATAAACAATAACACGAATGCATGAAAATAGACAAAATCTGTAATCTTAAATAGCAAGTCTCTAATTTTCAATTTATCTTTGCTTTCCCTCATACCTATTATTATAACTGCATGTCCCTTTATACACACCCCGATCTGCAGAGGTGCATAAGCATGCATGCACAGAGGCAAATTGGTTCTTCTGTTGCTGGATTGTTTTTTTTTTTTTTTCCTCCTTCCAGAGAAAATTGTCCAGCAAAATAAATTGTCAGGCTTGAACATGATGTGTTAAGACATCATTCTAGTACCCAGGCCATCCTTCAAACACTACATCAACAGCTTCGTTCAGCATTTATCTGACCTGTGAGGTATCTTAATCCCTCCACAGTTTGGGAGATGAAGGTTCTACTGCACAATAAATGAGCTCTGTAACAGAATATAAGATCTGGTGTGTGCTCAGAGGGCTAGGATAAATCCTAGCAGAACATTGACACTATCAGTCATGTATTATCTGAAGGCCACACAAAAAATAATCCTTGAATTTTATTTAATGTTCATCATTATGAGTCAGAACACAAAATAACCCCCTCTTTAACATGTGTCAGAACTATGCTAATTCCACTGAATGTTAATATTCTATTGATTTTGGGTGAATTGGTTGTGTTCAACTCCTGCTAAACCCCTGCTCCTTAGGAAGATTTCAGGATCTAGAATGACTCTTCTAGCTTGCCTGCTGGTGTTTTTTATTCTTTTTCTGTAATAACTAAGATGATCCAGCCCAGGGACTATTTATTCATGAGAAATGCCTTTCCAAGGAATCAAATATTGGTCTACGTGGTGCAGAGATCAATCTGTCTGAACCAGCTTGCTATATTCCATACAGAGTTTAACTGTGGCTTTCACCAGCAGTTTACCTACCTATGTATACATGATGTTGAAAACAGCTGTAAGATGATGAAAACTATAAGGATACTGGTTAAATGCCTATAGTATGACAGATTCATTTGCTTAGGGCTTGCCATTTTTAATGAACTTTCACAGTGCCAAGAAAAAGGCAATTTATTTCCCAAAGATTTATTAAGCATCTTCTATGTGCCAGGTGCTATGCTAGGAAACCAATGAGTAAGTCATGCAAAGTCTCTGCCTCTATGAAATTTGATGGAAGAAACAATAAAAAATAAATATAAAGTATAATTTTGGGTGGTGATTAATGCCTATGAAGGAAACAAAACAGGTTCAAAGCATAGAAAATGACAGTATAGAGTAAGTCCTATTATATAGGTGAAGATCATGATCCCTGATAATATGACATTTGAGCAAAGACCTAAGTGGTGTGAAATAGAATCTTTTTGAGAGGATAGAGCATTACAGACAGAGGGTAGAGCAAGTGTAGAAAATCAGAGATGCAAATGAGCTTGGCATGTTCTAGAAACAACAGGAACACTAATGTGTGGCTGCAACTCAATGAGGAGCATAGTAAAGAAAGGGGAATGGGAACAAAGGGATAGGTAGGGACCAGGTAATGTAGACCCTGCACAGAAGCATAGATATTGAGGAGTATCAAGCCTGGAGTACACTCAAAGATTTCTGTGGCTGTGCTACGGAGAGTAAACCTGAGAACAGTAAGAGTAGAAGCAGGGACCAATTGGGTGGCATAGTAGGGATACAGATCACAATTGGCATGACTTGGACAAGAGGGTAGAACAGAATTAACTGTTCTCCCTTCAGCATGTGTGACTTGAAATGCCTATTAAGAAACTAAGTGGAAAACAATTGGATCTACCACTCTGGATGTCAGGGCTACAGACAGGGCTAAAGATTCAAGCCCAGAAGAGAACATGAGAGGGAATTTATGGGACTGTTTGAGATCCCAAAGAAAAGTCTGTGTAGGGAGAGGAACGAAGACTCCAACATGTGATGTCAAGAAGATGCAGAGCCAGAGAAGGAAATCATGGAGTAAGAGGAAAGGGTTAAGTGTGTTGTGTCCTAGAAGTCATGAAAATAAAGTGTTTTAAGAAATATGATCAATTCTACCAAAACAATAGGTGAAACGGGACTGAGACTTAACCGTTGGATTTGACTGTGTAGGCTAATTTAAATGTAAAATAAATATTCAGAAAGCTATTTGATCTGGTGGACAGATTTCAGAAAAGCCAATTTTCTGAATTTACTATAATTGTCAACAGAACTTCTCAATTAATTTAACAAGAATGTTTCAACAGCTTAAATAAAAATGCTTTATTTTTATTACCAATGATGAAATATTTAGTAAGATATATTCCATCAGTAAGAATCAAAAGTTCATATTTTATAAAAGATTTTTTAGTTGATACTTTTTTAAATTTTATTTTATTGTGACAAGAACTTAAATCTTTAAGTGCACAATACTTTATCATTGACCATAGGTACAAAGTTGTACAGCAGATCTTTAGTTTATTCATCTTGCCTAGCTGAAACTTCATGTCCCTTGATTAGTAACTTTCCATTTCTCCTTTCCACAGCCCCTAGCAACCATTATTTCACTCTTTGATTCTATAAATTTTGAGCACTTTAGATACCTCATATAAGTGGAATCTGCAGTATTTGTCTTCCTGTGACTGGCTTATTTTACTTAGCATAGCATCCTTAAGACGCATCCATGTTGTCACACATTGCAGGCTTTCCTTCTTTTTTAAAGACTAAATAGAATATAAAAATTTTTAATACAGGTTCAGGATTATTTGGGCTAATTCTGATTCCTTTAAGATGCTATTGAATATTAATTTAAAATTTAATAATAAACATTGATTCAGATATCCAGCTATTTCTGTGCTATTGATTCAAATATTCAGTTGTTCATAGTTTAAATTTTTAATTTCAAATTATATTTTGATTAAATTTAAATCTAATTTTGATTTGAGTTTATTTAAAATTAATTTTAAATTCATAAGTATTAAAAATGGCTAATATTCTCTTTGGAGAACTTGCAAAAGAATACCAAAAAAAGTTAAATTTAGAATAGAAAATGATATTCAAAAACATGTAAAGGAAACTGAAATTAACCCAAACAATCTGGACAAATGTGAAATGCTTCTAATAAGAATAATTGTAACATGAGCAATTGGTAGAAGTTTGCAGAAATGTAAAAAAGAAAAGGGTAAAATCAAATAAGCAGTGACAGGGACTGAGTAACCCAAGAAAGGTTAATATTCTGGATCAGTAAATCTGGACTAGAAAGAAAATAACACAGACGTGTCTAAACATATGCTTCAAATATTAAATTCTAGATACCACTTGCTAAAACTAAAAAACTGAAGTTAACAAGCTACCAGAGAAAAATCACAAAAGAATATTAAGAAGGGAAAATGGGGGGAAAAACAGATATTGACACAAATATTAAAATTAAATTTAAATTTTATTTAAAAGCATCCAAAAATTATTTTACATTAAATGATATAAACTAACAGTTATTTTCATCTCAATTTAAATTTTCAATTCAAAAGCATAGGAAGTATACTAGAATCAGAAAAAATCTCTTGTATTTTAAGCATCAGTGTAAATGGCAGTAGTTGTCATATCCTATTTCAAATTCCCAAGAGAAAAACCTCAACAAGGTCCACGTAATCTATTCAAGCCAAGTCCTACAAATCATAAGTGACTGTCCAGCCAACACATTGGCTTTTTGGGGTCAAGATCCTTCCCTGTCATCTGTGGCTGGGTAAGGACCAGGTCAAGAGGTGAGGGGCAAACACTAGTGCGCAGATGTTGGGCTTCAGAGCCAGACTCCAGGGCTCAATTCGTGGGTCTTTCATTTACAAGCTGCGTGACCTTGGACAAGATATTTAATCATCCTGTGCCTCAGTGTTCTCATCTGTTAGGCGAACAGCAGTAATATCTACCTTACAGAGTTGTGGGGACTAAAAAAATAGTGGCTGAAATGTGTTTACAATAGTACTTGGTATACAGTGAACTAATCAAATCATGTGAGCTATTACTATAGGTATGAGAGCAACCAATCATAGACTACTTTGAAAGCCACGATTAAGAATATGAGCTTCATACAGAAGAAAATAAGTATTGATGACTTTTGAGTAACAGAGTGTGGGGTACAGGAAAATTAATCTGATGGTGCTAAGAATAAAATTTGTGTACATATTTTATCTCGACTACTAGATTGCAAGGTCCCTGAGCACAGAATTTGTGTCTCGTTGTTATGTTTTTTTTTTTCGTTGTTGTTTACCCCTTAGTTTCTAGCACAGAGATGTGGCTATAAGAAGTATCCAACAGACGAGTTTGTGGAAATGAATTGATTTAAAGGAAGGATTGATGGGATTTGGTGACAACATGAAGGTAAAGAAAGAGAAGATCCCAGCATTTTCTGTAAAAGTTTTGAGAGTGCGTGGTTGGAAGAATGTGGCTACCATTTATGGAAGTAAGAAAATGAGTTTAAGTTTCAGACACTTTGAATTTGAGATACCGGTGGTACTTTTAGGTGCAAATGTCTAGCAGATAGTTAGAAATGTGAGATTGAGCTTGGAAGGTAAAACAGGGCTATAAATAGAAATTTGGGAGTCATCTGCCTAGATGTGTAAGTTAAAGCTATGGGAGTGGATGAAATGACTAAGAGAGAGAACCGAGGAAGAAAACAGGGAAGAAAAGGAGTCCAGAGCAGAGGGGAAAGCAAAGTAGAGAATCTTAAGGAGTCAGATTCTGGAGGGAACAAGACAGACTGCACTGAGCACAGAGGTAGTTAATTCTGAAAACCTAATGAGATGTCACCTCCTTGATTAATGATCCATGGCATGCTACGCACAAACATTTCCAGGCTTCCAAAAACAACATGGCCTTTAAACATTTCTGCCTTCATCACCTTTCTATGGAATAGTATAAACACAAACTTTATAATAAACAGCTGTTTTCCTCTTTTCCTCAGTAAATGCTGGGGGAATTAACATTGAAATTCTGAAATTATTTATTTTATACACTTGACTAGAGCTGAGGTGGAAATTGACATTCTTGCAAGGTAATAGTAAAATTTGATCTCATATAGAGTATGTTTTTTTCTCTCCTCAGCAGGAATTTGTTCTTTAAGGTTTATATTTTTAAGCCGTGGTTTTGTTTTAGTTTGTTTCAACTTCATATTTTCAGTAACTTAATTTGGGCTTGATAGGAACTTTCTTCTGAGGTGAGTGACATAATAATAGCTAGAATATTAATTGGCATGGTCAGACAGGGATAAAAAACTATTTAAGAATAATGTAAATTGGAAGTACAGGAAGGTGGTGCTTAAGAATCCAGAAGTACAAGGAAAAACTGAATCTTAATTTTTTTTTTCTGATTTTCAGACTCTCAGCAATTATTTGAGTAAACTATGTGAAAGAATTTTGGGTGAGTAGTTTCTGACTATGCAGATAGCCTCCAAGAAATGTTTAAGAAACTTGTCCTGGAGGTCTGCCTTACCTATGGGATAGTAGATATTTCACAAAGGTCTTTTTATTCAATATAAATACATTGAAAATGAAGACATTAAGGTTTTCTTGGGACTATATACTGAAAAAAAGAAGCTAAAATTATGAAATATTTTATTATCTCATATTTAGCACATTTATTTATAACTGCAATTGTGCACTCATTTTTAGAAAAATAAATCAAATATTTTGAGCATGATTTTTTCAAGCAATAATATACTAATCATTTTATACTTGATTCCTACAAAATGATCATAAAGAGACACCAGGAAAATTGAGGATTTCTTTAATTTTCTCAAGGGCTTCTTAAGCCTTTGGTATTCAAATCACTATATTCAAGTTGATCAATTCATCATCTCTTTTCTCTTCAACTATTAAATAGTCTAAGTCTACCATATTTTCAAGTATCAGTGGCTTTTCATTTGACTAATTACTTTCATGGATTTCGTGAAAATCTAAACTTCTTCCACCAAGATTTGAGATTTCACTTTGTATTTAATTTCTACTGCATTTGCATTGAATTCTCAGATGTTTACAGCATGTGACACTCAACAAGGCTCTTCTACATTTTTACAATGGATGGGGATGGTTGCCAGTGTAGTAGTGTTCAGGGAGATGCTAGAAAAGGGACTCATTTTGTAAGAGTTCGGTTCAACAGAGGAATGTTTTCATACAATGACAACTTTTACTTTCTCTGAAACTGTGTAATGATGGGAGCTTGAATCATAAATATTGGATTCCACAGACCCTTCAGGCTATGTTTTTTTTTAGGTTGGATCACCTCTGCCTATTACTCCAAAGATCTGGTATGAAAGCACAGGATAAACATCCAGAATGCACTTCAAGGTGAATATTAAAGAAGGGACTATTTCTATATATTTCAATGTTCAAAATAAACATGTGAGTTGAAAATGAAGTGGCACTTTTTTATTGGCAATAATACAGTAATAACAATGTTTATTGAGTGAGTCCTATGTCCCAACAATGTTTGCTTGCCTTAATTCTACTTTTCTTTAATTCTCACATAACCCTATATAATATGTTATCTCCATTTAACAGATGACAAAAGCAAGGCCCTGAATGGCAAGGTCACACAGCTAGTTAAATAAACAAACAAACAAACAAAAAAAAGATGGATGAGATATCCACAAACTGATTTGTATATGAAAGATTATAGAGTTTAGATGCAATGGCATATGCAGAATCCTAGAACCATTTGGGGTTATTAAATGCACACAGAGATTAGGATATAAGAATGACAGATTTCTGAAAATATTGAAAAACCATCACCTACCAATCCAGAGACCACTCATCAATAAACTTTCCAATACATTTTGTATGCACCAAATAAGCTATGAACTTATATTTCAAACTCAGATTAATTTTGATTCTATACAGTAGCCACCAATGAAAAGAAGAATTTTGGGTAATCTTTTCAAGACTAGAGGTTAATCAGATATTCCTTGGAACCATATGTTGTCTATGAGGCTACAATTAATAACTTTGCTATGCTGCCTCATTTATCCAGAATGCAATGCATCTGGCGCCATGATTTTCTTAGCCACTTGAATGGACTATCGACAGCTAGCAGGCTATATGAGCATTAATTATTTTAACAGTGAAAACACAAACAAATGAAGTCAAAATCAGTAGCAGCATGGTATAGGTATTCATTTACAAATCATGGCCACTATAGTGGCCTTATAGCCTTATGAGAAACTGATAGTAGAGTAGTAGTAACAAATTCATAAATCAAGTTTAGGCAGATATTTTGAGTACCAGTAACAATTCTTTAAGTGTCTCCTTGTATAAAACCAAGGCAAACAAATCTTTCCCCTTAAAATCTACTGATAGGTTGTTTTGAATAAATGGCAGAGACATGGCCTATGACTCTCTATCATACTAAATTATTCTTTTTTTTCTAGTACTCTTTTCTTGGAAAGTTTTTTGTATTATTATGTCAAAATATTAAGAGGGGACAAATGTTTTTGTTACATGGATAGGTTTTATGATGCTTAAGTCAGGGCTATTTGTGTGCCCATCACACAAATACTGTTCATTATACCTGTTGAGTAGGTTTTAACCCCTCCCCTCCTCCACCCTCCTCCCTTCCCGATTTCCAATGAATTTTCCTTCTCTCTGTGCCCATGTGTTCCCATCAATTTGTTCCAAATTATTACAGAGTATATGTGGTGTTTCTTCTTTCATTCCTGAGATACTTCACTTAGGATAATGGTCTCCAGTTCCATCCAAATTGCTGCAAAAGACATTAATTCATTCCTTTTTATGGCTGAGTAGTACTCTATGGTATATATATCACTATTTGTTAATCCATTCAGGAATGAATGGGCACTTAGGTTGATTCCACATCTTCACAATTGTGAATTGCACTGCTATAAACATTCTGTAGCAGTATCTCATCGGGGTTACAATTTGAATTTCCTTAATGATTTAAGACACTGAGCACATTTTCCAGTGCTTCTGTGTCATCCGTATATCATATTTGGTGATGCACCTATTTGAATCTTTTGCCCACTTTTTAAGTTGTCTTATTTGTTTTCTCATTA